>CM038722.1:35198137-35208137 GCA_021613375.1 Megaleporinus macrocephalus | reverse complement strand
TCACTACTTTACTTTATTTACTTTATTTACCTCACGTCCTTTAAAATCGTTCTATCACTACTTTACTTTATTTACTTTATTTACCTCACGTCCTTTAAAGTCGTTCTATCACTACTTTACTTTATTTACTTTATTTACCTCACGTCCTTTAAAGTCATTCTATCACTACTTTACTTTATTTACTTTATTTACCTCACATCCTTTAAAGTCGTTCTACCACTACTTTACTTTATTTACTTTATTTACCTCACGTCCTTTAAAGTCATTCTATCACTACTTTACATTATTTACTTTATTTACCTCACGTCCTTTAAAGTCGTTCTATCACTACTTTACTTTATTTACTTTATTTACCTCACGTCCTTTAAAGTCATTCTATCACTACTTTACTTTATTTACCTCGTTATTTACCTCACGTCCTTTAAAGTCGTTCTATCACTACTTTACTTTATTTACTTTATTTACCTCATGTCCTTTAAAGTCGTTCTGTCACTACTTTATTTACTTTATTTACCTCACGTCCTTTAACGTCGTTCTATCACTACTTTACTTTACTTACTTTATTTACCTCATGTCCTTTAAAATCATTCTATCACTACTTTACTTTATTTACTTTATTTACCTCACGTCCTTTAAAATCGTTCTATCACTACTTTACTTTATTTACTTTATTTACCTCACGTCCTTTAAAGTCGTTCTATCACTACTTTACTTTATTTACTTTATTTACCTCACGTCCTTTAAAGTCATTCTATCACTACTTTACTTTATTTACTTTATTTACCTCACATCCTTTAAAGTCGTTCTACCACTACTTTACTTTATTTACTTTATTTACCTCACGTCCTTTAAAGTCATTCTATCACTACTTTACTTTATTTACCTCACGTCCTTTAAAATCGTTCTATCACTACTTTACTTTATTTACCTAGTTATTTACCTCACGTCCTTTAAAGTCATTCTATCACTATTTTACTTTATTTACTTTATTTACCTCACGTCCTTTGAAATCGTTCTATCACTACTTTATTTACTTTATTTACTTTATTTACCTTATGTCCTTTAAAATCGTTCTATCACTACTTTACTTTATTTACTTTATTTACCTCACGTCCCTTAAAATCGTTCTATCACTACTTTATTTACTTTATTTACCTCACGTCCTTTGAAATCGTTCTATCACTACTTTATTTACTTTATTTACCTCACGTCCTTTAAAATCGTTCTATCACTACTTTATTTACTTTATTTACCTCACGTCCTTTGGAATCGTTCTACCACTACTTTACTTTATTTACCTCACGTCCTTTAAAGTCGTTCTATCTCTACTTTACTTTATTTACTATATTTACCTCACGTCCTTTAAAGTCGTTCTATCACTATTTTACATTATTTACTTTATTTACCTCACGTCCTTTAAAGTCGTTCTATCACTATTTTACATTATTTACCACACGTCCTTTAAAGTCGTTCTATCACTATTTTACTTCATTTACTTTATTTACCTCACGTCCTTTAAAGTCGTTCTATCACTATTTTACATTATTTACTTTATTTACCTCACATCCTTTAAAGTCGTTCTATCACTACTTTACTTTATTTACCTCACTTCCTTTAAAGTCATTCTATCACTACTTTACTTTATTTACCTCGTTATTTACCTCACGTCCTTTAAAGTCGTTCTATCACTATTTTACATTATTTACTTTATTTACCTCGTTATTTACCTCACGTCCTTTAAAGTCGTTCTATCACTACTTTACATTATTTACTTTATTTACCTCACGTCCTTTAAAGTCGTTCTATCACTACTTTACTTTATTTACTTTATTTACCTCACGTCCTTTAAAGTCATTCTATCACTACTTTACTTTATTTACCTCGTTATTTACCTCACGTCCTTTAAAGTCGTTCTATCACTACTTTACTTTATTTACTTTATTTACCTCATGTCCTTTAAAGTCGTTCTGTCACTACTTTATTTACTTTATTTACCTCACGTCCTTTAACGTCGTTCTATCACTACTTTACTTTATTTACTTTATTTACCTCACGTCCTTTAAAGTCGTTCTATCACTACTTTACTTTATTTACTTTATTTACCTCACGTCCTTTAAAGTCGTTCTATCACTACTTTACTTTATTTACATTATTTACCTCACGTCCTTTAACGTCGTTCTATCACTACTTTACTTTATTTACTTTATTTACCTCGTTATTTACTAGAACTACACAAAACACACAACATCAAAGCAAGCAGTAACTCATAGCTCATATTTTGATGGTGTTTGAAATATGAATGTGTTTGATGGAGATGTTGGTGTTTGATGGAGATGTTGGTGTTTGATAAAGAATGATGGTGTTTGATGATAAATGTTATTTGATAAAGGATGATGGTGTTTGATGATAAATGTTGGTATTTGATAAAGGATGATGGTGTTTGATGACAAATGTTGGTATTTGATAAAGGATGATGGTGTTTGATGATAAATGTTGGTATTTGATAAAGGATGATGGTGTTTGATGATAAATGTTGGTATTTGATAAAGGATGATGGTGTTTGATGATAAATGTTGGTATTTGATAAAGGATGATGGTGTTTAATAGTAAATGTTGGTATTTGTTGGTAATAATCACAGTGATACGCACGACTGAGCCAAGTAGCTGTTAGCAAAGAGCTGCTCACAACCAGGACTTTTTTTAGGCCAGAGTTTCTTCACTCACACTGTTTAATGAGTCTTTCTCTAGTTTTTCTTTATCAAATACTAACATTCTCCAGCAAACACCAACATCTCCAGCAAACACATTCACTCTCCACCAAACATCTACATCTCCAGCAAACAACATCTCCAGCAAACACATTCATTCTAAACAAACATCTCCATCAAACACATTCATTCTCCAGCAAACACCAACATCTCCAGCAAACACATTCATTCTCCACCAAACACCTACATCTCCAGCAACCAACATCTCCAGCAAACACATTCATTCTAAACAAACAACATCTCCAGCAAACACATTCATTCTCCAGCAAACCCCAACATCTCCAGCAAACACATTCATTCTCCATCAAACACCAACATCTCCATCAAACACATTCATTCTCCAGCAAACACCAACATCTCCAGCAAACACATTCATTCTCCAGCAAACACCAACATCTCCAGCAAACACATTCATTCTCCAGCAAACACATTCATTCTCCACCAAACACCTACATCTCCAGCAACCAACATCTCCAGCAAACGCATTCATTCTAAACAAACAACATCTCCATCAAACACATTAATTCTCCATCAAACACCAACATCTCCAGCAAACACCAACATCCCCATCAAACACATTAATTCTCCATCAACCATCAACATCTCCAGCAAACACATTCATTCTCTATCAAACACCAACATCTCCATCAAACACCAACATCTCCAGCAAACACCAACATCTCCAGCAAACACCAACATATACATCAAACACATTCATTCTCCACAAACACCAACTCCAGCAAACACATTCATCCTCCATCAAACACCAACATCTCCAGCAAACACATTCATTCTTTATCAAACACCAACATCTCCAGCAAACACATTCATTCTCCATCAAACGCCAACATCTCCAGCAAACACATTCATTCTCCATCAAACACCAACATCTCCAGCAAACACATTCATTCTTCATCAAAGACCTACATCTCCAGCAAACACCATCATCCTTTGTCAAATACTAACATTATCCATCAAACACCAACATCTCTTGTAAACATATTCATTCTCCATCGAACACCAACAACTCCAGCAAAAATATTTAATATTTCATGAAACACCAACATCTCCAGCAAAAATATTTAATGTTTCATGAAACACCAACTCCAGCAAAAATATTTAATGTTTCATGAAACAACAACATCTCCAGCAAACACATTCATTCTCCATTTAACGCCACTATCCATTATCAAATCAAAACACATTCATCAAGCACCATCATTCTTCATCAAACACTAACATTCGTCGACATATTCATCAAATACTAACTTTCACCATCAAACACTATCATCCTTAATCAAATACCTAAATTTATAATCAAACACATTTATCAAACACCAACATCTCCATCAAAAACATTCATTCTCAAACAAATGCATTCATACAAGACCATCATTCTCCAACACACACCATCCTCCTTTATAGTAACAGTGATATGCAAGAGTGAGCCAAGTAGCTGTTTAGCCCAAAGCTGCTCACAACCATGACTTTTTCATGTCAGAGCTTCTTCACTCACACTGTTCTTACTTTAAATGAAATCAGAATGTTGTGATTGGAGATCTAATAGAAAAGACAATAAAAAAAAAACACCAATCAGATACATAACCATTCAGGAGAGTCGCTGCCTTACACAACACAAAGGTCTATTTACTGTGCCAGTGTTGAGGCAGGTTTAAAGCTAGCTGGACGGTAAGTCACTGACCAGCACTCCCTCATCTTTTAAACAGTATCTGTATGAATGTGTTTGAAGGTGTTAATCATGTCCTACTCTCATAACGTTTTTTGATTTCAGTGTGTAGTTAATTATGAATGGGATCACACGAAAGTTCCTTTTCTGACCCCTGACTGTCCTGTGACTGTCCTTTGAGTGTCCTGTGACTGTCCTGTGACTGTCCTGTGACTGTCGTGGTCTCAGCATATCAGATTCTCTGTGTGGTCGTGGGAGACTCACCATAGCGTGACCACTCAGACCTGTTACAGTCAGTTTTCTCTGACTCACACTAGTAAACCACCATGGAGGCTGTCAGCAGACCTAATGTGGGAACATTTTTGGCAGGTCCTGACTAGCAGGAGAACGAGTGCTGCCAACAGGAGGAATTACAAAAAGCCAAAGAATTTAGTTGGTTTGTTCTCACTCACAAGATCAAGCCTAAGTCACCCTGACCCTCTTCATCTAACACATTCATCCTTCATGAAACATCAACATGTTCCATCAAACACCATCATTCTCATTGAACTTCAACATCTCCAGCGAATACAGACATACTCCATAAAACACAAACATTCTGCACCAAACTTCATTATTCTCTAACAAACACTACCATTCTCCACCAAACACCATAAAGTACCATCATTCTTCACCAAGTACCAGCATTCTAAACCAAACACTACCATTCTCCACCAAGCACCATAAAGTACCATCATTCTTCACCAAGTGCCAGCATTCTAAACCAAACACTACCATTCTCCACCAAGCACCATAAAGTACCATCATTCTTCACCAAGTGCCAGCATTCTAAACCAAACACTACCATTCTCCACCAAACACCATAAAGTACCATCATTCTTCACCAAGTGCCAGCATTCTAAACCAAACACTACCATTCTCCACCAAGCACCATAAAGTACCATCATTCTTCACCAAGTGCCAGCATTCTAAACCAAACACTACCATTCTCCACCAAACACCATAAAGTACCATCATTCTTCACCAAGTGCCAGCATTCTAACCAAACACTACCATTCTCCACCAAACACCATAAAGTACCATCATTCTTCACCAAGTGCCAGCATTCTAAACCAAACACTACCATTCTCCACCAAGCACCATAAAGTACCATCATTCTTCACCAAGTGCCAGCATTCTAAACCAAACACTACCATTCTCCACCAAACACCGTCAAGTACCGTTGTTCTGTCAAACACTTCACCACGTCACCACGTCTCCAACAACACCAGAGTTCTCCAACAACACCAGAGTTCTCCACCAAACACCAGTTCTCCACCTAACACCAAGCGTCTCCAACAACACCAGAGTTCTCCACCAAACGTCTCCAACAACACCAGAGTTCTCCAGTGACCACCAACAAATCCCAAAAGTTTCATGAAAAATTTACGTTCTCACATCTGTGGAAGAACCAACGTGCCAAATGGACCATTCTGACTATGGAGGAACATTAAGCACTCACAGGTAAACACTAGCCCAGTGTTTGAGTGTGTTGGTGTTTGTTAGAGGAGGTTAGGTCAGCATGCTCTGGGCTTCACTCCAACAGTAACACAGCTCACCACTCCCTTGGACCTCAGTGTTTCCTAACCCTCCTGGTTGACCACAACATTGCACAGGTCCTTACTTCTCCTGATGAAACGTCCAGTGGACGAGATGACTAATGGATGAGGAGTGTCAGAGTCGGAGCATACCTGTTTGGGCCGGAGGACGATATGGATGATTTTGAAGTGCATGGGCTGCTCCTTCCACCTACAACTCAGGACATAATCCCCACCGCTGGAGATTGAGTCCCTGACCAGGAAATCACCGTCCCTCTGCAGGAGCTCCTCTGCACCCTACACAACACAGTATGTATATGTAAATACAACACAGTAGAAACAGTATATATATATATATATATATATATATATATATATATATATATATATATATATATATAAAACACAGTACACACAGTATATATGTATATTGTTATCTACTGTGTTGTATATATATATATATATATATATATATATATATATATATATATATATATATATATATATATATATATATATATATATATATATATATATATGTATATATATACACAACACAGTAGAAACAGTGTATATATGTATATACACAAAGTATCTTCACACTGTCACAGACAAACCTCTCTTGGAAGCTGGCCATGGTACCAGGCATGACTCCTGACGTCGTCAGTACTGAGTTTAAGCTCCTCCTCCAGTTCCTTCTTCAGAGAGTCCATCTCCCTACGCCCCGAAAACACCTACACAAGGTTGCAGTAACGTTTACAATCAACACCACATCACAAAGTGTTGGAAGAACAAAGCAGCATAACTTTCTCCAACAAACACCAACATCTCCTTCAATATATATATATAAATTTATCCAAACTGATTATGTTTATGGAATAAAACTCCTAAAACTCACCTGACTGATGAGACCACCAACACTCTTCCTCTTGCTGTAGAACACACAGAGAAGACTGTCAGGATTATTATTACATATATTTACTATTTATTATATTATGTATTTATATGAAATTATTAGCATAGTTTGGGATTGAGGTCAAGTTCTTCCACACCAAGGAAAACAAAACACCCCCAATAAATTCTTTCCTACATTTTTCATTTTTCTCCTTTTTTTAATTACCAAAATAAATAAACAAATAAATAATAATCAAAAATCCCCTCAATCCGCTGGTATAAATGAAGTGAATTAAAAAATATAAAGAAAGGATTCCATTTAAAATAAAACATAGCAGTGTTGCTTGTCAAGGTGGATCTTATCTTTTCCATAGTAAGAAAATTCATGGCATCACGAAGCCCACATTCCTGTTTTAACAGTGGTCTTACCCCCACAGAGGTCAGCACACTCATAAGCTGTGAATCAACTTAGAGGAGCCATATTCACAGTTTTTGCTGAACTCCTTTAGTCAAGTTCCTCCACACCAAGCTCCTCCTCCATGTCTTTATGGAGCTGCTCTGTGCACTGGTGTGCAGCCATGTTGGAACAGAAAGGGGCTGTCCCCAAACTGTCCCCACAAAGTTGGGAGCATGAAATTGTCCAGAGTCTCTTCTGAAGCATTAAGAGTTCCTCTTACTGTAACTGAGGGTCCAAGCCCACCCTCCTTAAAACAGCCCCACACCATAATCCCCCCTCCACCAAACTTTACACTCAACACAACACAGTCAGACAAGTCCAGTGATGTCGTGCTTTACTCCACTGCATCTGACGCTCTGTATTGTTCTTGGTGATGTAAGACTTGGACGCAGCTGCTCGGCCATGGAGACCCATTCCATGAAGCTCTCTACGCTCTGTTCTTGAGCTGATCTGAAGACCACATGAAGTTTGGAGGTCTGTAGTGATGGACTCTGTAGAAAGTTGGTGACCTCTGTGCTCTATGCTCCTCAGCATCTGCTGACCCGCTCTGTCATTGTACGTGTTCTACCACTTGGTGTCTGAGTTGCTGTCGTTCTCAATCACTTCCACTTTGTTAGAACACCACTGACAGTCCACTGTGGAACATTTAGTAGTGAAACTTCACCACTGGACTTGTTCCACAGGTGGTGTCCTATCACGGTACCACGCTGGAGTTCACTGAGTATTAGTCTCTCTCTCTCTCTCTGATCCTTTATTCTTCTCTCTGCAGTATGACTGATGGTCTTCCTCTCTCTGGGTGCGATTATGTTTGTCTTTCAACACTAATACTGACCACCTGCCAAGAGCGAGCGAGCGAGCAAGTGAGCGAGTGAGTGAGTGAGCGAGCGAGAGGCCGCCGCACCCACCTATACTCTCCGAACTGCTGACAGCTCCGCACCACATACCCAAACAGTCTGAGGAGTCGGACCCTCCTGTCGCTGTTTAATGGAGAACAATCTGCTTTAATACACGTACCATCACCGACAGGAGCTCCGAGTCCGTGTCTGACCACAGCCTGGGTCAGCGATCACAGGCCACGCTCACAGGAGGCCGTGAATTCTGAACCAACGAGCTTTTAATAGCGTTTCCTTCCCGAGTCCTCTGTCCACATCCTGAACGGACACATGTTAACATCAGCAGTACATGCTGACCATCTTGGGGGCTGACCTTCAGCAAAGAGCAGTTTTTTACCCACCCGTATTCCAAAACACTGTACTATATACTATACTATACTATACTATACTACTCTACTATATATTATTTAGTATCTACTATATATTATTCAGTATATACTGTGAATTATTTAGTAAATACTGTTAAGTCTTGAGTGTCTACTATAAATTAATTAGTAAATACTAAGAATTATTAAGTATCTACTGTAAATTATTTAGTATCTACTATAATTTGTTCCATACATACTATGTATTACTTAAGTACATACTATTAATTCTTGAGTATCCACTATGCATTAATGGGTAAATACTATGAATTATTAAGTATCTACTGTAAATTATTTAGTATCTACTATAATTTGTTCCATAGATACTATGTATTACTTAGTACATACTATGAATTATCCAGTATCTACTATGAATTATTCAGTAATTACTATGAATTATTCAGTGTTTACTATGAATTATTCAGTATCTACTAGAAATGATTTAGTATCCACTATTAATTATTCAGTATCTACTATTAATTATTCAGTAAATACAATTTTTTAGTATCTACTATGAATTATTCCATATTTACTATAAATAATTCAGCATTTACTATTAATTATTCAGTAAATACTATGAAATATTCAGTATCTACAATGAATTATGTAGTATCCACTATAAATTATTCAGTATCTACTATTAATGTGTTGTATATACAGGTTTGCATACATACCTTATCAGATTAACTGAATTAACTGAACTCCTACGTTATACATGCCGTGATGATAAAATACTCCACTACATTAAAAGCTCTGAGAGTTTAGATCTGTATTTATTTCCATCCCCACCAGTAGTCCTACTAGCCAATCCCAGAGCAGCAGAGGGAATCTGTCTGAATACAGGTGGGAAAGAATTGATGTCACCTGAGGGAATAAGAGTGCTGGAAACTGACTTTCCTGCTGTTGTAGCTTTGTCTTCCTCTCGTCCACCTCTTCCACTTCAGTCATGTGTCAAACCCTTTCATACATATCAGAATATATCATCACTATATATATATATATCTTCCAAAGAAAAACATGTATCTGATGATGATTTTTATTTTTCTACATCATTTTATCACAAATATTCTGGTTCCATTGACTTACACTGAAAGTAAAGACAGTTTCTGGTCTCTCTTGTTACTATTTTGTTACTGTTTTGGAGACACATGGTATTTACTGGTCATTCTTAATAAATTAATTCTTAGAGAGCTGCACTCACTAACTACTGGTATGAGCTGTAAGAGCTTTATAAATACGTCATTTCAATGCTTGTGCACGTGTTACAAACTCTCCAAGTATGTAGGAAGCTTCCAAGTAAAGTATAACACAATGTTTTTTTATAATTTTATGTACTTGATTGTTTGTTTTTACTTTTAA
>CM038722.1:35188137-35195637 GCA_021613375.1 Megaleporinus macrocephalus | reverse complement strand
GCTCTCAGATAACTTCAACCAACATCTCACACCTTAATTATTAATTATTATTATCATTATCAGCAGCTGCCCAGCACTCTGACCACTACAATAACTGATGTCCACGAAGCGGGAGGAGATAAAAGAAGTTTATAAGAGGTTGAGTTAGGTCTGGAACACTAAGAGAACTTTCCCAGAGAGCTGTCACTAGAACCCCAAATCAGAACCTTGATCTGACTGTAACAGACCTTCAGGAATGTGTAGCAGACTCTCTCTCTAGAGAGCTAGTTTGCGAAGGAACATCTAAACCAGCCGGGTGACATTTAGAAGCAGGTTCTGAGGACCAGTGGAGTTAACCAGAACTGATAAGAACATCTTTCCAACTGTTAATCATGGAGGTGGATCCGTCATGTTTGGGCTTGTGCCGCAGCCAGTAGCTCAGAGAACATCTCACTGTGATTGTAGGTTTACCGTCAGATTAAAAGGCGTTTTGAGACAAAACAAATACATCTCATCTCTGTCCAAAGAAAATCAAGTATCTCCAAAATTTCTTCACAGGAGAGAAAAAAACCCTCCTCACTTTCAGTGGAAGTCCATGGAACCAGTGGAATAAAACTATTAAGAAGTTGATGATTTGTTGTAAAGTCAGAGCGTTCTGCACAGGACTGAACTGTTTTCACAGGTAAAGACAGGAGGACTCCAGCATCCCGCCCTGCCCTGGAGGGGATGCGGTCAGGTGAGCAGAAACAGTGACAGTTCCTCATTTCTTCACTGCAGCGTCAGTGTTCTTACCAGTAACCACCAGCAGGGTGCGCTACTGCTTTAACACAGAAATCCAGTTTAAAGTCTTAATGGATGGCTTTTACATATATTTACACCACAGTGGATACTGAAAAAGTTATAGTAGATACTGAAAACGTAAAGGTAGATACTGAAAAAGTAATAGTATTACTGAAAAAGTTATAGAAGATACTGAAAAAGTTATAGTAGTACTGAAAAAGTTATAGTAGATACTGAAAAAGGTATAGTATTTATAGTAGATATTGAAAAAGTAATAGTAATACTGAAAAAGTAATAGTAGATACTAATATACTAGAGTGATAGTAGTACTGGAAAAGTTATAGTAGTTACTGAAAAAAGTTCCTAGTGGTACTGAAAAAGTTATAGTAGATACTGAAAAGTTATAGCAGTACTGAAAAGGTTATAGTAGATACTGAAAAAGTAATAGTTGATACATAAAAATTAATAGTAGTACTGAAAAAGCAGTAGTAGTATTGAAAAAGTAATAGTAGAACTGAAAAAAATATATATAGTAGATACCAAAAAAATTATAATGGTAATGAAAAAGTGATTGTAGCACTGGAAGAGTTACAGTAGATACTGAAAAAGTAACAATAGTACTGGAAAAGTTATAGTAGGAATGAAAAAGTAATAGTAATACTGAAAAGTTATAGTAGATACTAAAAGAAGTAATAACTACTGAATAATTCATAGTAGATACTAAATAATAGCAATAGTAATAATTTACTATTTATATGACTGATTATGACTTGACTTATGGATTATATATATATATATATATATATATATATATATATATATATATATATATATATATATATATATATATATATAATTCATGAATTATACCAGTTGGACCAGTTGGTGTCACCTGAGGTCAGAACACCAGCAGCTCTCTGATCTTTAGCACTAGAGTTTAAGACCAGAGGGAGAGTCGTCCTACTCTGTACCTCAGCTTGTTGGTGCTCCGCTCTGGATCAGTGGTGAGCTGGGAGCAGGAGGAGTCCCGGCGGCGGAGTCGGGGAACAATGCTCTGTCGAAAAAGATCAGCTGGCTTTACTCGGTCCAGAGAAGATCCCAGAGAGAACTTCCGACTTACTCTGCGCTGAATAACACCTGAGAAAACATCCATAACCATAGAAACCAACCATTAATGCATGCTGCTGTCTGCAGCCCCCTAGTGGCCACTCTGGATACACCTCAATCCGTCTGGAAAACACAGAATATTTTTTAATATGAATAAATAAATTCCCTGTAGCTCTGTTACTGGACGAACGGTGACTGTATCGTCTCGCTGTGCGTGAAATGTTGTGGCTGCTGTGAAAACATTACTGTCCAAAGCTTAATACACTGCTGAGCAGCTGAGTAGCCAATAGAACTGCAGTAGAACGTCCAGCCAGCATCAGCATCTGAGCAGAAGCTGTGAAGCTGAAACTGGTTTCTTAGGCAACAGAAATTTACAGCAGCATCATTTAAGGTTCAATATAGAAATTAAATTCCATTTGGGTTGTTTTGGCCTTAAATTAAGTAGTAAAGCTTGAAAATCAGCGGTAAAGTCGTTCACTAGTACTAAAATAGCAGATACTGAAACATGTATAGTATATACTAAATAATTCATAGTAGATACAAAATAATATATAAAAGATACTGAATAGCAATTGATAGTAGATATGGAATAATTCATAGTACATACTAAATAGTTTATAGAAGATACTAAATAATTTATAGTAGATACTAAATAATTTATAATAGACACTGAAGAATAATAATAGTAGATATGGAATAATTTATAATATATACTGAATAATCCATAGTAGATATTGAACAATTCATAGCAGATGTTGAATAATTCATAGTAGATACTGAATAATTTAAGATAGGGAATAATTTATAGTAGATATTGAATAATTTATTGTAGATACTGAATCATTAATAGTAGATACTCAATAATTCATAGTAGATACTAAATCATTCATAGCAGATACTGAACAAACATAAAGTAGGAAAACTCAGTCAGAGGTAAAGTACTACAGTACTACACCTGTCTGTAATCTCTGTTGGTGTTTTTGAAGTTCAGTTAAGATGGTCAGTCTGTGATTGCCATCTTCAACACCCGCCTCCTTCAAATCACCATCAGTGGCCAAGAAAAGACCCTAAACACAAACCTGGTCAGTCAATCAATCAGTCAGTAAACAATGATAAAAATCAGTAACAATAAAAAAAAATGAGCAGAAACATTACTTTATAAAGCTCCACCCACTAAGGTAACAACTGTTGCTAGGTTGGACAAGCTTTACAGAACACTAGTAAAAATAAAATTATTGATATTAGTTACAGTTTCTCATTAGGTTGAATGTATAACTCTAAATGTAGGTATTGTATATAAACTGAGTCTAAAGTTTCTCATTAGGTTGAATGTATAACTCTAAATGTAGGTATTGTGATATAAACTGAGTACAGTTTCTCATTAGGTCGAATGTATAACTCTAAATGTAGGTATTGTATATAAACTGAGTTACAGTTTCTCATTAGGTTAAATGTATAACTCTTAAATGTAGGTATTGTGATATAAACTGAGTACAGTTTCTCATTAGGTTGAATGTATAACTCTAAATGTAGGTATTGCATATAAACTGAGTACAGTTTCTCATTAGGTTGAATGTATAACTCTAAATGTAGGTATTGTATATAAACTGAGTTACAGTTTCTCATTAGGTTGAATGTGTAACTCTAAATGTAGGTATTGTATATAAACTGAGTTACAGTTTCTCATTAGGTTGAATGTGTAACTCTAAATGTAGGTATTGTATATAAACCGAGTTACAGTTTCTCATTAGGTTGAATGTATAACTCTAAATGTACATATTGTATATAAAATGGGTTACAATTTCTCATTAGGTTGAATGTATAACTCTAAATGTAGGTATTGTATATAAACTGAGTTACAGTTTCTCATTAGGTTGAATGTATAACTCTAAATGTATGTATTGTGTATAAACTGAGTCACAGTTTCTCATTAGGTTGAATGTATAACTCTAAATGTAGGTATTGTATATAAACTGAGTTACAGTTTCTCATTAGGTTGAATGTATAACTCTAAATGTAGGTATTGTATATAAACTGAGTTACAGTTTCTCATTAGGTTGAGAGTATAACTCTAAATGTAGGTATTGTATATAAACTGAGTCTACAGTTTCTCATTAGGTTGAATGTATAACTCTAAATGTAGGTATTGTATATAAACTGAGTCTACAGTTCCTCATTAGGTTGAATGGGGTTTTTATCAGTGTTCTGTAAAGTAAGACCATCTTCACAGCAGACAGTATGACAGAGCCCAGATGTGTCCAGACCTGGGAGAGGTTAATTGCTGGCCTGCAGAGAAGTTACAGATGGAGAGATAAGGAGAGTGAAAGGTTACGGTAAAGATGACCAGCTAGATGAGCTAACCCAGGAGAATCCATCACTGAAGAAAGCAGTTTTATGTACTACTAAGCACCCAAAAGTTTACGTATCCAATAATCTCGATTAAGCAGTTTAATTAAGCAGTCTATCTGACTGAGCAGCAGTCATACCTCCAACCCATAATACTCTCTCTCCAGGGCTGTGGTGTACTGCGGCAGGTCAATGTTCGCAAGCCACCAGGCAATGGAGCGGTTACTCATACCTGATGCAGTCGCCTCTGCAAACAGTATAATTACATAAAAAATCAGAGTGCTGAGAGATTATTAATAATTCAATCTAGATACTTAGTAACTCATAATGATACTAAATATTTCATATTTAGTACTGTAACATTCATAGTAGATACTAAATAATTCCTAGTAAATAACAAATAATTTGTAGTATATACTAAATTGTTCATGATAGATAATGAATTATTCATAATATTTATTTATAACTCAGAATAAATACTGAATAATTTGCAGTAGATACTAAATACTATATAGATGTTTTTTAAATTAATTATAGATACTAAATATTTTAAGTAGAAATTAAATCATTTGTAGTAGTTACAGAAGAATTAAAAACGAATATTGAAAAGTTAAAATAAAAAAAGTTGATACTTTATAATTAGTAGTAAGTATTGCATAATTTAAAAAGTAGATACTGAAAAATGAGTAGAAAATATTGCATAATTTAAAAAGTAGATACTGAAAAATTTGTAGTAATTATTGAATAATTTAAAAAGTAGATACTGAAAAAAATAGTAGTAAATATTGAATAATTTAAAAAGTAGATACTGAAAGAATAGTAGTAATATTGCATAATTTAAAAAGTAGATACTGAAAAATGAGTAGAAAATATTGCATAATTTAAAAAGTAGATAGTGAAAAATTTGTAGTAAATATTGAATAATTTAAAAAGTAGATGCTTAAAAATTAGTAATAATTATTAGATAATTTAAAAAGTAGATACTGAAAAATTCATAGTAAGTATTGAATAATTTAAAATTAGATACTTAATAATGCATAGTAGATATGAAATAATTCATAGCAGACAATAACTAATACATACTGGATACTGAATAATTCATAGTAGTGAGTAATTAATAGCAGATACTGAATAATGTGCA
Organism: Megaleporinus macrocephalus; assembly: GCA_021613375.1. Lineage (NCBI taxonomy): Eukaryota > Metazoa > Chordata > Actinopteri > Characiformes > Anostomidae > Megaleporinus > Megaleporinus macrocephalus. The sequence goes on along the minus strand of CM038722.1, from coordinate 35,190,284 downwards.
GTAGATACTGAATAATTCATACTGGTTAGCCGTTACCTGTGTATGTTGATCCTGTGCTGTTGTATTCAGTCTTGTTTGGTGAATGCAGCTCACTCACTGTCTTTCTTTCACTCTCAGTGTTTCTTTTCTTTCCTCTCCCCCTTCATTCTCTCCACCTTATCATACCATTCATTTCTCTCTCTCTCTCTCTCTCTCTGTATCATTCTTTCTCTCTCTCTCTCTCTCTCTCTCTCTCTCTCTCTCTCTCTCTCTCTCTCTCTCTCTCTCTCTCTCTCCCCCTCACCTCTAGGCCAGATGTGTGAGCCAATTGAATTGAGAGGCACTACTTCTGGCGGTGGGTTCTCAGCCAATCAGAGAGCAGGAATGTGTCCAAGTGAGCGAGGCGGAGCTGACGAGTTCAGACAGACTCCCTCACCTCACAGGGAAGTATGTGAGTGACTGAGTGTCGATCGGCCCCTTATCACCTCCTGGATCTACACGAATAAGACTGAGTGTAAACAACCTGCTGCACTGTTTATTTGTTTATTTATTTGTTTACTAGTGTTTTCTATCTCTCCTCTCTCTGCTGTTTATTATTCCAATTAATATAAATTAATATTAATTAATTAATCAATTAATTAATTAATTTTATTTTGCTGAACTGTGTTAACCCTGATGCCTAACCACAGTCTCTGTGTGCAGTGCATGCTGGGAGATGATTGAATGACTCAGCAGCTCTAAAACACAAACTCTTACACTTTAATGACCTGCAGCACCAATTACACTGGGAGACTCAGAGGGTCACTTCTCAAACCTGATTGACTACTTAAAAACTGAGGAACACTGTCCTAATTTCTGATTGGCTGAGCTGTGCTCTATGCAAATGTAAAGTAGTCAATAGAAAAAAAAATAGCCAAAGTTGGCCAAAGCATAGAACTGTGCTAGATAATTTGTTTGGGTGAACATGACAGTAAGCAGTCTAATTAAATTAAACTGCAACAAGTTCTAGATATGACCTGGATGAGTATGTGTTACACATTCGTCAGAAGTGTGTAATTAACTTGAGTAGTTATTATATTTAATATAAAGTATGGAGTCGTTTACTATTTGATTATGATCTATAAGCTAAACTAAACCTGGCTATTGATTTATACTGAGGTTATACCGAATTCGTACTTTAGAACCACACTTAGAACCTTATTTTTGACCATACAACTTACCAGCTACTTGGAGGAGTTTCAGATTTCTGTTCATGAGACACCACAATGGATTTTATTGCATATCGACCACTTCAGTACTGAGACATTTTACTTTGACCATTATCAGTTAGATATCTAGAACCTGTAATAAATTGTCTAATTTAGTTAAACTGTCTCTGTACTTATCGTCATTATATCAGGGTATATCAGATAAATAATTATCTAGTACTTTGGAGTTTCTATTACAGACTTACTCAGTTAATATCTAGAACCTGGAATTCCAGTGTAATATAATTGGAACTTACTATAATGTTGGACATTATAATTATCTGGTACTGCGGAGTTTGTACTACAGACTTACTCATTTCAGTGTTATATAGTTGGAACTTACCATAGTGTGGGCCAATGGCATTATCTAGTACTGTGGAGTTTACTCAGTTAATATCTAGAACCTGATTGGCATTCCAGTGTAATATAATTGGAACTTACTATAATGTTGGCCAATGTAATTATCTAGTACTGTGGAGTTTATACTACAACCTTGCTCAGTTAATATCTAGAACCTGATTGGCATTCCAGTGTAATATAATTGGAACTTACTATAATGTTGGCCAATGTAATTATCTAGTACTGTGGAGTTTATACTACAACCTTGCTCAGTTAATATCTAGAACCTGCTTGGCATTTCAGTGTAATATAGTTGGAACTTACCGTAATGTGGGCCAATAGAATCATCTAGTACTGTGGAGTTTGTACCACATTTACCTCAACAGTCTATTAACCTACCATCAAGTTACCCAAATTATCTAGTACCATAGCATATGTACCCCACACTTAGAACAGAGCAGGTTGAGCATTTCAGCATAATTCAGTTACATATCATCACTTTCCCAAATAAGTATCTAGTACTGCAGCATTTGTACCCCATAGTAATTTATTTAATATCTAGAACATGTTTGGTATTCAGTA
>CM038722.1:35168137-35180637 GCA_021613375.1 Megaleporinus macrocephalus | reverse complement strand
GGGTTCTACCGGAGAACCACAGAGTGACCTGGGACAGCGCACAGGTGTGTATTACTGCTAATATTCATCATGTTTGTTTGTCATGGTCTGGTTTTGAGCTCATACTGGAATATAGAACCTGGCCGATTAGAACACGTCAGACACGTACACCTGATAAACAGAACCGCGGAACCTACATAACACTTTAGTCAGTAACACAGGCATCGTCTCAGTCTGGTCCATACCGACCGGACAGTCTACCAGACGCCATCAGCGCGGTGCTCTGCTTAGAACCGAGTTTAGGGGGCGTTTAGAGTGAAACCTGATCAGCAGAAGGTGAAGAGCATGTACGTGTAACATAAAGAACAAGGACTCACCTCGGTTCTGTGAGCACCCCTATGGAACTCTAGTAGCCTGTGAGCACCGCAGTAGCACGTCCTGTACGATTACATAAGATTTATAACACATTATCACATTATATCAGTTATCTAGAACCTGTTCATATTAACGCGCATACTTACACTTGGTTATCTAGAAGCGGATCACACTACTGCTCATATTCACACTCTGTTATCTAGAACCTGCTCACACTATCATTCATGCTCAAAATCAGTTATCTAGAACCTGTTCATATTAATGCTCATACTCACACTCAGTTATCTACAACCTGCTCACACTATTGCTCATGCTCAAATTCAGTTATCTAGAACCTAATCACACTACCGCTCATATTTACACTCGGTTATCTAGTGCCTGCTCACACTACCGCTCAAACTCATACTGGGTTATCTACAACCTGCTTACACTACCACTCATGCTCAAACTCGGTTATCTAGAACCTGCTTACACTGCCACTCATACTCAAACGTGCTTATCTAGAACCGGTTCGAACCATCGCTCATACACACATTGGGTTATCTAGAACCCACTTACACTACCACTCATACTCACCATTAGTTATCTACAACCTGCTCACACTACTGCTCATACTCAAACTCAGTTATCTAGAACTTAATCACATTACCGCTCATATTTACACTCGGTTATCAAGTGCCTGCTCACACTACCGCTCATACTCATACTGGGTTATCTACAACCTGCTTACACTGCCACTCATGCTCAAACTCGGTTATCTAGAACCTAATCACATTACCGCTCATACTCACACTTAGTTATCTACAACCTGCTTACACTAACACTCACACTCAGTTATCTACAACCTGTTTACACTACCACTCATACTCACAACCTGCTCACACTATTGCTCATACTCAAATTCAGTTATCTAGAACCTAATCACACTACAGCTCATATTTACACTCGGTTATCTAGTGCCTGCTCACACTACCGCTCAAACTCATACTGGGTTATCTACAACCTGCTTACACTACCACTCATGCTCAAACTCGGTTATCTAGAACCTGCTTACACTGCCACTCATGCTCAAACGTGCTTATCTAGAGCTGGTTCGAACCATCGCTCATACACACATTGGGTTATCTAGAACCCACTTACACTACCACTCATACTCACCATTAGTTATCTACAACCTGCTCACACTACTGCTCATACTCAAACTCAGTTATCTAGAACCTAATCACATTACCGCTCATATTTACACTCGGTTATCAAGTGCCTGCTCACACTACCGCTCAAACTCATACTGGGTTATCTACAACCTGCTTACACTGCCACTCATGCTCAAACTCGGTTATCTAGAACCTGCTTACACTAACACTCACACTCAGTTATCTACAACCTGCTTACACTTCCACTCACACTCAGTTATCTACAACCTGCTTACACTACCACTCACACTCATTTATCTACAACCTGCTTACACTACCACTCACACTCAGTTATCTACAACCTGCTTACACTACCACTCACACTCAGTTATCTACAACCTGCTTACACTACCACTCACACTCAGTTATCTACAACCTGCTTACACTACCACTCACACTCAGTTATCTACAACCTGCTTACACTACCACTCACATTCAGTTATCTACAACCTGCTTACACTACCACTCACACTCAGTTATCTACAACCTGCTTACACTACCACTCACACTCAGTTACCTACAACCTGCTTACACTACCACTCACACTCAGTTATCTACAACCTGCTTACACTACCACTCACACTCAGTTATCTACAACCTGCTTACACTACCACTCACACTCAGTTATCTACAACCTGCTTACACTACCACTCACACTCAGTTATCTACAACCTGCTTACACTACCACTCACACTCAGTTATCTACAACCTGTTTACACTACCACTCATACTCACACTCAGTTATCTACAACCTGCTCACACTACCACTCACACTCAGTTTTCTAGAACCTGCTTACACTACCACTCGCACTCAGTTATCTACAACCTGCTCACACTACCACTCACACTCCGTTATCTACAACCTGCTCACACTACCACTCGCACTCAGTTATCTAGAACCTGCTTACACTACCACTCACACTCAGTTATCTACAACCTGCTTACACTACCACTCACATTCAGTTATCTACAACCTGCTTACACTACCACTCACACTCAGTTATCTACAACCTGCTTACACTACCACTCATACTCACACTCAGTTATCTACAACCTGCTTACACTACCACTCACACTCACACTCAGTTATCTACAACTTACTTACACTACCACTCACACTCAGTTATCAACAACCTGCTTACACTACCGCTCACACTCACACTCAGTTATCTACAACCTGCTTACACTACCACTCACACTCAGTTATCTACAACCTGCTTACACTACCACTCACACTCAGTTATCTACAACCTGCTCACACCACCACTCACACTCAGTTATCTACAACCTGCTTACACTACCACTCATACTCACACTCAGTTATCTACAACTTACTTACACTACCACTCATACTCACACTCAGTTATCAACAACCTGCTTACACTACCGCTCACACTCACACTCAGTTATCTACAACCTGCTTACACTACCACTCACACTCAGTTATCTACAACCTGCTTACACTACCACTCACACTCAGTTATCTACAACCTGCTCACACCACCACTCACACACAGTTATCAACAACCTGCTTACATTACCGCTCACACTCACACTCAGTTATCTACAACCTGCTTACACTACCACTCACACTCAGTTATCTACAACCTGCTTACACTACCACTCACACTCAGTTATCTACAACCTGCTCACACCACCACTCACACTCAGTTATCTACAACTTACTTACACTACCACTCATACTCACACTCAGTTATCAACAACCTGCTTACACTACCGCTCACACTCACACTCAGTTATCTACAACCTGCTTACACTACCACTCACACTCAGTTATCTACAACCTGCTCACACCACCACTCACACTCAGTTATCTACAACTTACTTACACTACCACTCATACTCACACTCAGTTATCAACAACCTGCTTACACTACCGCTCACACTCACACTCAGTTATCTACAACCTGCTTACACTACCACTCACACTCAGTTATCTACAACCTGCTTACACTACCACTCACACTCAGTTATCTACAACCTGCTTACACTACCACTCACACTCAGTTATCTACAACCTGCTCACACCACCACTCACACACAGTTATCTACAACCTGCTTACACTACCACTCACACTCAGTTATCTACAACTTGCTTACACTACCACTCACACTCAGTTATCTACAACCTGCTTACACTACCACTCACACTCAGTTATCTAGAACCTGCTTACACTACCACTCATACTCACAATCAGTTATCTAGAACCTGCTCACACTATCACTCATGTTCACACTCATATATCTAGAAACTGCTTCCACAATCACACATACTCAATTATCTATCCCTGCATATGTCGCCACTCATATTCACACTCATATATCTAGAACCTATTTACACTACTACTCATATTCACACGTATGTGACCTGAACTCTCAGTAGGACGGCACTGAGGTTTTCTTTACCACTGTAAATCAGAGCATGGTTGGTTACTTCCTCTGTCTCTTCTTAAATATGTCGGCCCAGTTCTTAAAGTTCTAGCCAACAAGATATCATGGTTCTCCATTTTTGGTGATTTTTATTGTTTTGCATGATTTGATCGCAGCGTCTGTTGTTTACATTGTGTTGAAATTTCATGGACCAATATAGATGCCTCAAAACAGCCTGGAGAAAGTTCTGGTTCCATTGACTCACATTAAAAACAGTTTTGGTCTTCTCCTGTAAAGTTTCTATTTGAAAAAATATTTGCACTAAAATTAACATTTGAATAAAAACCAAAATTTTGCAACCTGTAGAAACCTGGACTCCCGCTTCACTCTTCAAACTAGCTATTCAAATTGAAAATAATAAATAATAAATTTATTTTAATGTATATTTTTATTTATTCGGAACATTAATAGAGTAAACAGCTTGATTAACTCTTCTGTATGTGTGTGTCTGTTGTGTGTGTGTAGGTGTGTGATCTGGCTCATGCTCTGAGAGATGGCGTGTTGTTGTGTCACCTGCTGAATAATCTCTGCCCTCATTCCGTAAACCTGCGAGAGATCAACCTGCGTCCTCAGATGTCTCAGGTAAGAGTCTGTTTGCTGACCTGAAGGTGGAGATTCGGCTGCTATTTTGTAATATGAGAATTTATTAAAATGAAGTGCATAAAAGAAAATAAAGTCATAAAACATATTCTGATCAAAACTAAGTTCTAAATATTCCATCACTGCCTAAACCCTTTGATTCTGAATCTGAATGACAAAATAATCATATCAATAATCATCGCAATCTCAATTCTGGTGAAATTTTATAATTATTTAAATCGTTTCCTGATGAGATTAAAGTCAATCAAATGTTGGTGCTATAAAAGATTCAATTAATTATTTTCCAAACAATTGTAACCAAACTGAATGAAAATCTAGTAGTAAAATTTGATGTTTAATGATTTATTGAATAATTTTCAATAAACAGTTGTAAAACTATTGAAGTATAAGTCAAATTTTATGTGAGATTTTATTATTAATTGAATTGTTTCTTAAATTTAATGACTAATAATTGAATTATTTTTCAAATTGTAAACAAATTGAATGGAAATGAATTGACATTTAATGATTTATTGATTTATTGAATAATTCTCAGTTGTAAGTTGTAAGACTATTGAATTATAAGTCAAATTTCATGATTCATTACATAATTTTCTAAAGAATTGTTGTCTAATTGAAAAATTGCAATATATGTGATTTAATGATTCGCTGAATCATTTTCTACTAATTGAATTCATATAATTGTGTTGATGTTTGAGATTTGATGGTGCTTTGAATCATTTTCGAAGGAATGATAATCGAATACTGAAACTTGATCATTATCAGAACTTTTTTCAGAACTTCAGTGTAATTTAACTAAATTTTCTGGAATAATTACATGATTTTCTAAAGTATTATAATCAAATTCTGGTGACGTTAGAGATTCTTCCAACTGTACTGGAATTGAACTGAATCTTGGTAATATCTGAGATATAGAAGCATCATAAGTTCTGCTGTTGACTAACTGGTTGGAAAGTTTAGGTTGACTTTACAATGACTTTACACTGAGATGAACGAGTCAATCTGAACTGCGACGTTTAATTTGTAATTTGTAAATTTAACTTTTTTCTCTTTAGTGTAAGTAAACATTGTTCCATATTGTCCAGTTTTAGCCTCATTAGCTGTGTTTAATCACCAAAGTCGTGTTTGATATGTGAAGTTTGCTTCGTTTGTTTTGATTTCAAAGCCTGTATGGAGGCGTTGTTGTTTTCTGTAATAGAGTGAATGATGTGGTTTCTGACGCTGTTATATTATAAATATGTATTGAAGTATTTACCTCATTCAGACTTTGACAGGCTGCCACTGTGTTTAGCTGTGCTAATGTATGTTAGTCCATATTTAGGTAACAGTACATCATACAGTGTTAGAAGACTATTAGAGATGAATTCCATGTTAATTTTTATAGTTTTCTATTAATATTCTCTTAATTAGAGATAATTCTACATGGTTTGAGGCAAGTAATGCACGTTCTTAGCACCAAGCTAAATGCTAACATGCCTTTATCACATGTTAGCCACTTTAGCCTCATAGCTCCATACTTCCGACACCAAGCAGGGATTTGCTGATCAACTATGTTTTAGATAAAAAAGAAAAAAATCTTTAATATCTTCGCTGTCTAGAAAAACGAGTCTCTAAAACACCAGCTTCACAGGAGTGGCCAAAACTGTCTTTACTTTCAATGTAAGTCAATGGAAGCGGAATTTGTTCAAGGCTATTTTGGAGCATTTCTATTGGTCCATTCATCATAAATTTCTTAGACACTGTAAATGACAGCTGTTGGGTTCCAAAGATCTAGAAAAATAAAAATCGACAAAAATGGAGAAACACGTTTTTCATTGGACAGTGTTGATATTTTACTCCCCTGGCTGTTGGCATTGATGATTGCTAATCGTTAAGTACTAAGCTGGAGAGTGAGGTGGTTTGGTAGTCTGCGTAAAGGTTATTAAAGCTGGCTTGAGCTTTTTTAGACTGAACGTTCACAGTTGGCTTAATACTGCGGATGTCGGAGCACGTGCTAATGAAGAGTTTACACCATGAGCAGCATTAGCCAGCTCTGTGACCTCTCACTCAGTGGCTGCTTGTCTTTCTCTATTTCTATTTCTTTCTTATTCATCAGCTGAACTGAATATAAACTCGTAGCTGAGCTTAACATTGAGCTCAGGTTTAACTACACTGTAAAATAATTAAAGTGTCTCCAATTTAAAATCATTAAGTAACTGATTTCCTTCCCTTTTTTAAGTTAGTACAACTTTAGGACTGATTTGTTCCCCACAATTACAAATTTATGTTGCCCTAACAAGTCTTGAATGTTAGCTAAACCTAAATAACTAAGTCACCTCAACTTATATTTCTGTAACCATAATTTAATATTAACAGAACTAGATTAAGTAACTCATTATGTTACTCAAAATTTTATGTCAGTCTTGCCAAATAAAGATTGCTTTGAAATTAGTTACTAAAACATTTTAAGTTAGACTACCAAACTCACAAGTGTTTGTTGTACAAGGCAACAGCAATACTCTAGTAAACTGAAAAATTATTAGTAGTGTTATTAGTAGTATAACCTTCTATTAAAACTTTTTCATGTTTAATGTGCTGATGAAGAAACAAACTGAACCTTTATTAAGCAGAATTAAAAGGTTTCTAGCTATGCTATATTCATTTACTAGCTAACTTAGCTAAGAAAGCATACTTAGCACACGATGAAAAGAACACATGGTTATAAAACTGTTTAACAAATATCAATTGCATATGAACCTTGAGAAGCAAAAACTGCTTTAATATGACATTAAACAAGAAAATTCTAACATCAGGCTAGCTAGCTAAGACATGAGGCATGCAGGATATCACTACATGATAAAGAATGTCACATATTTCCTTAAAACATGTCAATAAATATACAGTGCCTTGCAAAAGTATTCGGCCCCCTTGAACTTTTCAACCTTTTGCCACATTTCAGGCTTCAAACATAAAGATATGAAATTGTAATATTTTGTGAAGAATCAACAACAAGTGGGACACAATCGTGAAGTGGAACGAAATTTATTGGATATTTTAAACTTTTTTTAGAAATAAAAAACTGAACAGTGGGGCGTGCAAAATTATTCAACCCCCTTTACTTTCAGTGCAGCAAACTCACTCCAGAAGTTCAGTGAGGATGTCTGAATGGCAATTTCATATCTTTATGTTTGAAGCCTGAAATGTGGCAAAAGGTTGAAAAGTTCAAGGGGCCCGAATACTTTTGCAAGGCACTGTATATTTGCAGAGACTTTGTAGTAAAATAATACTAATGTTATATAACTTTGCAGTGATGTTGTCCAGCGCCACAGTGGCTCACTGCTTCCATTCATTCAAAACGTCCCTCGTGAACCATGAAAAACCTTACTGCACATACGCATCAGCAGATTCAACAGAAGGACTAAAGCATCATTTCAATTCAACATAGTTTTTTAAGTTCTCTTAGCGAGTTCCATTGTATGTCATAAAAACATTATTTAAACTGTTGGTTCAACTTTACTGCTGCTGTTAAGTTGAAATCACTTGCAATTTTATGTTTACACAACTTTTTGACAGAGTTTTTATAGTGTAGACAGGAAGATAAACAAACAGGAAGATAAACAAACAGGAAGATAAACAAACAGGCAGATAAACAAACAGGAAGATAGACAAGCAATGTACAGTAAGGGTCAAGTTCACCGTCCAGTCTGCGACACCTCTATTAATTTCAGAGATTGTTCGCTCACCAAACTTCAGTCTGTCCAGTATATCAGCGCCACTGACCATATAGGAGCTATGCTCACAGATTGTTTCAATGGTCAGGACCCCCACAGGACCACCACAGAGCAGCTACCATTAGGGAGGTGCTGGTGTGTTAGTTAGTGTGTGTTGTGCTGGTGTGAGTGGATCAGTTTAAACATCTCAGCGTCACTGCTGGACTAAGATTCATCCACCAACCAAAACTATTCGGACAGCAGTGTCCTGTGGGCGGCGTCCTGTGTCCACTGATGAAGAACTAGAGGAACACAAACTGTGCAGCAGCAGATGAGCTACTGTCTCTGACTTTACATCTACAAGGTGGACCAGCAAGTAGTAGGAGTGTCTAATAGAGTGGACAGTGAGTGGACACAGTGTTTAAACACTCTAGCAGCAGCACTGCTGTGTCTGATCCACTCACACCAGCACAACACATACTTACTAACACAGCACCACCACGTCAGTGTCACTGCAGTGCTGAGAATGACCCACCTCCCAAATGGTACCTGCTCTGTGGTGGTTTTGACCATTGATCTGTAATTGTAGCACCTATATGGTTAAGGCAGCTCCTGTATGTCTAATAGACTTGACGAAGTGGTTTCTGATACTATTCGACTCACTGTTCTCTATGAACATGGACTATGGAGTATGTTAGCATGAAGCTAAAGGCAGTAGCACTGGGTTTTAATCCATAACAGTGTGTTGGAATCTATTGGAGATGACTGAACAACTCTATGTCACTGTGTTTTGGCATCCACCATGACATTAGAGGGCGTGGTCATGCAAAGTGCCCCAGGAGAGTGCAGCTCTTCCTGCTAAAAATAGCTCCTGCTGCTGGTGCATGGAGTTCAGGTTGTTGATGTTATTTGTGTTTCTTTGTGGGACGCTGAATTAGCGTTGGTATGAAAGTCAGTCTACTGTTACAGTTAAACAGTGCTGTATGTATGAATTCACCTTCTTTGTAGTTTCTGGTGGGAGTGTGTACGTTCTGGATAATAAGTGGAATGATTGACATGGCCTACAGTACTAGCTGGTTTCAACGTTTTAAACATTTTAAAATGCGGCGGTGAGCATGTTAGGATCGTGTCCCAACACCTATCACTGACACAGTGCATAGATAATATTAACCCTCTAATATTAGTTCCTGACTTGTTGTCCCATTTAGAGGCTGTGTTCCTGACATGTATACCAATCAGATGCCGTGTTCTTGACTTGTAGACCAATCAGAGGCCGTGTTCTTGACTTGTTGACCAATCAGAGGCTGCGTTCCTGACGTGTATACCAATCAGAGGCTGTGTTCCTGACGTGTATACCAATCAGAGGCCGTGTTCTTGACTTGTTGACCAATCAGAGGCTGTGTTCCTGACGCGTATACAAATCAGATGCCATGTTCTTGACTTGTTGACCAATCAGAGGCTGTGTTCTTAACTTGTATACCAATCAGAGGCTGTGTTCTTGACTTGTTGACCAATCAGAGGCTGTGTTCCTGACTTGTTCACTAATCAGAGACTGTGTTGCTGACTTGTTCACTAATCAGAGGCTGAGTTCCTGACTTTTTGACCAATCAGAGACTGTGTTGCTGACTTGTTCACTAATCAGAGACTGTGTTGCTGACTTGTTCACTAATCAGAGACTGTGTTCCTGACTTTTTGACCAATCAGAGACTGTGTTGCTGACTTGTTCACTAATCAGAGACTGTGTTGCTGACTTGTTCACTAATCAGAGACTGTGTTCCTGACTTTTTGACCAATCAGATGTTGTGTTGCTGACTTGTTCACTAATCAGAGACTGTGTTCCTGACTTTTTGACCAATCAGAGACTGTGTTGCTGACTTGTTCACTAATCAGAGACTGTGTTGCTGACTTGTTCACTAATCAGAGACTGTGTTGCTGACTTGTTCACTAATCAGAGACTGTGTTGCTGACTTGTTCACTAATCAGAGGCTGTGTTCCTGACTTTTTGACCAATCAGAGACTGTGTTGCTGACTTGTCAACAAATCAAAGACTGTGTTCCTGACTTGTCAACAGGGAAAGCTCCTCAGTGCTCAGCTACAGTCTGCTGACTCTGTTCTGAGGCATTAAGACTGATGGTGAGGCTGAGCGGTAGTTTGAGTTAAGGGTGAGGATGCTAAACTCTCAGCTGGTGTCATGGCTGTGCAAGAGAGCAGAAGATATTAACGACGATTAGAATTCAACGAAACTTGCACAACCTCTGCTGCCCCCGCAGAGCCGCGTGTTTACAGTTGTGTGCAGTGTGAAAAGTGATAATTAGATTTGAATAGTACAGCAGAGCTCTTCACGAGCTGAATCAGCTGGAAACCCCCAGAACTGCACATCAGGAGGTCTACACTACTGTCTACCTTCAGATAGTTACTACAGTTAATAATGCAGCTGGTTACAGTACTGCAGTACTACAGTACTACTACTAATAATTATAATAATAATACTAATATAAATTATAATACTATTATTACTACAATAACTACAGTACTACTACTGATAATTATAATAATACTACTAATATAAATTATAATACTATTATTACTACAATAACTACAGTACTACTACTAATAATTATAATAATACTACTAATATAAATTATAATACTATTATTACTACAATAACTACAGTACTACTACTAATAATTATAATAATACTACTAATATAAATTATAATACTATTATTACTACAATAACTACAGTACTACTACTAATAATTATAATAATACTACTAATATAAATTATAATACTATTATTACTACAATAACTACAGTACTGCTACTAATAATCATAATAATACTACTAGTATAAATAATAATAATACTATTATTACTACAATAACTACAGTAGTGCTACTAATAATTATAATAATACTACTAATATAAATTATAATACTATTATTACTACAATAACTACAGTACTGCTACTAATAATCATAATAATACTACTAGTATAAATAATAATAATACTATTATTACTACAATAACTACAGTAGTGCTACCAATAATTATAATTATACTACTAGAATAAATAACAATACTATTATTACTACAATAACTACAGTACTGCTACTAATGATCATAATAATACTACTAGTATAAATAATAATAATACTATTATTACTACAATAACTACAGTAGTGCTATTAATAATTATAATTATACTACTAGAATAAATAACAATACTATTATTACTACAATAACTACAGTACTGCTACTGATAATTATAATACTATTAGTATAAATAATGATACTATTTTTACTAATAGAAGTACAGTACTGCTATTAATAATTATAATAATACTACTAGTATAAATAATGATACTATTATTACTACAATATCTACAGTACTGCTACTAATAATTATAATAATACTACTAATACAAATAATAATACTATTATTACTAATAGAAGTACAGTACTGCTACTAATAATTATAATAATACTACTAATACAAATAATAATACCACTATTACTACTATAACTACAGTACTGCTACTAATAATTATAATAATAATACTAGTATAAATAATGATACTATTATTACTACAATATCTACAGTACTGCTACTAATAATTATAATACTACTAGTATAAATAACTATACTATTATTACTAATAGAAGTACAGTACTGCTACTAATTATAATAATACTACTAATACAAATAATAATACTATTATTACTACTATAACTACAGTACTGCTACTAATAATTATAACAATACCACTAGTATAAATAATAATACTATTATTACTACAATATCTACAGTACTGCTACTGATAATTATATTAATACTACTAGTATAAATAATGATACTATTATTACTAATAGAAGTACAGTACTGCTACCAATAATTATAATAATACTACTAATACAAATAATAATACTATTATTGCTACTGTAACTACAGTACTGCCACTAATAATTGTAATAATACTACTAATACAAATAATAATACTATTATTACTACTATAACTACAGTACTGCTACTAATCATTGTAATAATACTGCTAATACAAATAATAATACTATTATTACTACTATAACTACAGTACTGCTACTAATCATTGTAATAATACTGCTAATACAAATAATAATACTATTATTACTACTATAACTACAGTACTGCTACTAATCATTGTAATAATACTGCTAATACAAATAATAATAAT
>CM038722.1:34880637-35163137 GCA_021613375.1 Megaleporinus macrocephalus | reverse complement strand
TGTGTTTATACTGCTGTATTAGTGCACTGCTGTGTTATAACTGTGTAACTACTGAAGTACTGAGTTCTAGAATTTCATGTCTCTGTGTAGTTCCTGTGTCTGAAGAACATCAGGACGTTCCTGAACGCGTGCCATGAGAGATTCGGCCTGAAGAAGAGTGAACTGTTCGAGGCCTTCGACCTCTTTGACGTACGGGATTTTGGCAAGGTCTGAGAATGTTAACGCCAGCACTTATAACTACCTCACTACATAGAGGCTTCATGACACGTGCAAATCTATCAATAACATGTTATTGAGGTGAAGCATCAGTACTAATGAACACTCAGTATTCTTAATAAACTTCTTATAAAACTTCTTAGCTTTTAAGTAAAAGACTTCTTTAATAAATATGTTATAATAATATCCGATGCTTATACAAGTGTTATTAACTCACCGTTTTCATAGCCTTCATATTAAAGTCATTCCCTTATGAACTTGCTATCTAATGTTTATGCATGTGTTATGAAGTTTACCTTTAAACATATGTTATTTGAAGGTTATGTATGTGTTATTAAATCCCTATGTCCATAGCTTTCAAATTAAAGCTATCCCTTTATAAACATGGTATCCAATGTTTATGCACGTGTTATGACGTCCCTATAACCCATGGCCTCCAAAAAAAACTTTTTCTTTAAACATATGTTATTTGAAGGTTATGTATATGTTATTAAGTCCCTATGTCCATAGCTTTCAAATTAAAGTTATCATTTTATAAACATGGTATCCAATGTTTATGCACATGTTATTAAGTCCCTATGTCCATAGCCTTCAAATTACATTTATCCCCTTGTAAACTTGCCATCCAATATTTATGCACATGTTATGAAGTCCCTATAACCTATAGCTTTTAAATAAATGTTATCCCTTTAACAACCCATAAGCTCCAAATAAAGGTTTTCCATTATAAATATGTCACTTAAAGGTTATGTATGTGTTATAAAGTCCCTATGCCCATAGTCGTCACATAAAGGTTGTCCTTTATACATATGTTATTTGAAGGTTCTGTATGTGTTATTAAGTACCTATGTCCATAGCTTTTAAATTAATGTTATCCCCTTATAAACATGATATCCAATATTTATGCATGTGTTATGAAGTCCCTACAACCCATAGCCTCCAAATAAAACTTTTTCTTTATACATAAGTTATCTAAAGGTTATGTATGTGTTATTAAGGCCTTATGTTTATAGCTTTTAAATTGTAGTTATCCCTTTATAAACATGCTATACAATATTTATGCACGTGTTATAAAGTCCCTATAACTCGTAGTCTTTAAATGAATGTTATCCCCTTTCAAACATGCTATCCAATATTTATGTATGTGTTATAAAGTTCCTATGCCCATAGTCGTCAGGTTTTCCTTTATACATATGTTATTTGGAGGTTATGCATGTGTTATCAAGTGCTTATACAAGTGTTATTAGGTCCCTATGTCCATGGTCTTCAAATGAAGGTTGTCTCTATATAAACATTATCTAATCTCCGTGCACGTGTTATGAAGATGTTATATACATAGACTTCTATTTAGAAATATGTTATTAATATGTCATACAAGTGTTAAGTCTCTTTGTGTGTAACCTTCCGATTAGGGACCTCTCTATGTAAACATGTTATCTAATGCTTATGGATGTAACATTCATGTAGCCTTCAAATAAGGGTTGTCCATATATAAATATGTTATCCGATGCTTATGCATGTGTTATAAAGTATATTTGCATGTAGTCTTCAACGAAAATATCTGGATTAACCAGATTAATTAACTGGAGTAATAATTCCAGATTACCTGTACTCCTGCTTCATGTTTTTCTTATGAATGCTCTTTTGCAGGTGATTCATACTTTGTCCATTCTGTCCCAAACCAACACGGCAGTTCAGAGTGGATTCAGGTGAGGACAACCAGACACATTCACTCATTTCACATTTCACAAGTACTGGAAGCTTATTACTGAGGGACAATGCTTCATAACAGTGTTATAAATGGAACAAATGTCCATCACTTGAGGGTCCTCACGGCATGATCGTGTTATATACTTTATATAATATCTTATATCTTAAAAATTATACATGGTGCTTTATTTGAAGTCCCTATGCAGGAAGCTGTGTTCCTTTATTAACCTATGACATAGCATATGCATGTGTCATGAAGTCCTTATATATGGAGCTTTCAAACACAAGATTCACTTTATAAATGCTTATAAATGAAGGCTGTCCCCTTATAGATGTTTTCCAATGTGTTATGAAGTAGTTATATACATAGCCTTTAAATAAAAGCCTGCTTATTATATATCTTAACAGATGCTTGTGCGACTGCTATTAAGTGTGTTATGACGTCCTTATATACATAGTGTTCATTAATAAATATGTTATTCAGTGCCTATGCATGTGTTATGAAGTCCTTATAGACATAGCTTCCATGAATAAATATGTTATTCAGTGCTTTTGCATGTTTTATGAAGTCCTTATGGACTTAGCCTTCCTTTATAAACGTGTTATTCAGTGCTTATGCATGTGTTACGAAGTCCTTATATACATAGTTTCCATTAATAAATATGTTATTTAGTGCTTATGCATGTGTTACTAAGTCCTTATATACATAGTTTCCATTAATAAATATGTTATTCAGTGCTTATGCATGTGTTATGAAGTCCTTATATATATATAGCTTCCATTTATAAACAAGTTATTCAGTTCTTATGCATGTGTTATAAAGCATCTATGCATGAAGTCTCCAAAAGACAGTTGTTTTGTTTTGATGCAGTTCTTCTACAGAGAAACATCATAACTGATGTATTTTCTTCTCAGGCCGTTTCCTGATGGTGTATGTGTTGGAGACGACGACATCTACACCGGCCTCTCCGACCAGATAGAGTGAGTCTGACTTATCTCTGAACTTTACTAGTAAGGGTTCCTTGAGCTGTGCCCAAGAAGAACCACTTCTAGTTCCTTGAAGAACCTTTCAAGGAGCTGCATGAGCATGAAGAACCTGTCAGCTTAATGAATCTCCACATAGTGTAAAGGTTCTAGGAAGAAGCCTTGAACTGCTCTAGGACCTTGGCATGATGTGAAGGTTCTTTACACATCCTAGAGCAGGAACCCATGGTCAAACACAGTTTGATGAGATCTTTGTTTTAGCACAACTAGCTGATTGATTGAGTTGAATCAGGTGTGCGATGTAGCTGGACCTACTTATGTTCTGAAGGTTCCTCACAGATCTCTCAAAGAACCATCACAGAACCCTGTTTTTAGGAGTGTGGACCAAGATCCACCAAACAATGAGTTAGCCACCATTAGCTACACAAGGCTGTCTCTGTCTCTCTTAGTGACACAGTGGATGAAGATGATGATCTCTACGACTGTGTGGAGAACGAGGAGAACGAGGGAGATGATATTTATGAAGATCTGATGAGGGTGGAGGAACCCCCGGAGACGGTGAGACCCTCTTTCTCTCCTACGCGTCAGATTTGTCGTTTTTTTAACTGTTTAATATCTTAATGACTGTGTTCATGTGAAAACAAGCTGCTCTGTCTTCTCGTAGAAGGTTGAGGTGGACAAGAGGAGCTGCTGTCTGCAGGAGATCCAACAGACTGAGGAGAAATACACACAAACACTCGAGTCCATACTGCAGGTACGTACAGCCTACATGACCTAAGCACAGGTCACCACAGGTCAGCACAGGTCAACACAGGTCAGCACAGGTTGCCATGCTGACCACACTGTTTCTATATGTTTCAGCACTTTATGAAGCCACTGCAGGCTTTCCTCAAACCCCCCGACATCGAGAACATCTTCATCAACATAGAGGTAATAACACGTTCATCCATTCATCCATTCATTCATCTACCATTCATCTTCACTACCAGAGATGTTCATTCACACATCACTCATTCATATCCATCCACCTACCAGTACTCTTCATCGCTATAGATATTAATGCAATTTTCCATTCATCCATCCATTCATCTTCACCACAGAGATATTAATATGTTCATTCACACATCACTCATTCATATCCATCCATCTACCATTCCTCTTTACCACTAGATATTAATGCAATTATCCATTCATCCATCCATTCATCTTCACCACAAAGATATTAATACGTTCATTCACACATCACTCATTCATTTACATCCGTCTACCGTTCCTCTTCACCGCTATAGATATTAATGCAATTATCCATTCATCCATCCATTCATCTTCACCACAGAAATATTAATACGTTCATTTACACATCACTCGTTCATATACATCCGTCTACCGTTCCTCTTCACCGCTATAGATATTAATGCAATTATCCATTCATCCATCCATTCATCTTCACCACAGAAATATTAATACGTTCATTTACACATCACTCGTTCATATACATCCGTCTACCGTTCCTCTTCACCGCTATAGATATTAATGCAATTATCCATTCATCCATCCATTCATCTTCACCACAGAGATATTAATACGTTCATTTACACATCACTCGTTCATATCCATCCACTTTTCAGTACTCTTCACCGCAATAGATATGAATGCATTTAACCATTCATCCAATTGCACATCATTTTTTCATCCATTCACTGATCTGCCACTCATCTTCATCCTATAGATATCAATGTGTTTATTTACACATTACACATTGATTCTTTTATTCATATCAATTAATTTGGCTATCATTACTGTTAAATGTTGTAGAGATATTCACATTCATTGATTCGTGTGTCATCTATCCATTCATGCATCATTCATCCATTTGTACATAATTTATTCATTTATTCATTCATCATTTATTTTATTCATCTACCATTTATTTATAAATATAGAGGCAATAATACATGCATTCATATATCAATCAGTCATTATACATTCATTCATCTACCATTCCTCTTCACTGTTATTAATATATTAATACACTCATTCATTCATCCATCATTTACCCATTCACACATCATTCATTCATTCATCTACTTATTTAAATATTTATTTATCTTATTTAAAAAATATAGAGGTAATAATACATTATGCATTTATACATCAATCATTTATTATACATTCATACATCTTCACTGTTATAGACATATTAATTCATTCATCCATTCATGTATCATTCATTCATTATCCATTTGTTAATCTACCATACAACTTCACCATATCATACATTTATCTATTCATACCTCATTCATTCATCCTTTTCATGAATCATTCATTTATTCATCTATCATTGTCTAGTCTTACGCCTGTCATATATTCATGCATTCATTCACTAATATACTGTGGGTTATGTGTGTATGTACAGGATCTGGCCGGTACTCACCGCAGTCTGCTGAAGGAGGTGCAGAGCTCCATAATAACATATGGAGCAGAAAACCTCTACCAGGTCTTCATCGACTACAAGGAGAAGTGAGTATCTATAACCTCTTCTTATATATTTATATAATTTATATATCATCTAATATTTACCCTCAGTTTATATATCATCTAATATTTACCCTCAGTTTATATATTATTTAATACTTAACCTCAGTTTATATATCATTTAATATTTAACCTCAGTTTATATATCATCTAATATTTACCCTCAGTTTATATATCATCTAATATTTACCCTCAGTTTATATATCATCTAATATTTACCCTCAGTTTATATATTATTTAATACTTAACCTCAGTTTATATATTATTTAATACTTAACCTCAGTTTATATATCATCTAATATTTACCCTCAGTTTATATATCATCTTATATTTAACCTTAGTTTATATATTATTTAATATTTACCCTCAGTTTATATATTACTTAATACTTAACCTCAGTTTATATATCATCTTATATTTACCCTCAGTTTATATATCATCTTATATTTACCCTCAGTTTATATATCATCTTATATTTAACCTTAGTTTATATATTATTTAATATTTACCCTCAGTTTATATATTACTTAATACTTAACCTCAGTTTATATATCATCTAATATTTACCCTCAGTTTATATATCATCTTATATTTACCCTCAGTTTATATATTATTTAATACTTAACCTCAGTTTATATATCATCTAATATTTACCCTCAGTTTATATATTACTTAATACTTAACCTAAGTTTATATATCATCTTATATTTAACCTTAGTTTATATATTATTTAATATTTACCCTCAGTTTATATATTACTTAATATTTACCCTCAGTTTATATATCATCTAATATTTACCCTCAGTTTATATATTACTTAATACTTAACCTCAGTTTATATATCATCTAATATTTACCCTCAGTTTATATATCATCTTATATTTAACCTTAGTTTATATATTATTTAATATTTACCCTCAGTTTATATATTATTTAATACTTAACCTCAGTTTATATATCATCTAATATTTACCCTCAGTTTATATATTATTTAATATTTACCCTCAGTTTATATATTATTTAATACTTAACCTCAGTTTATATATCATCTAATATTTACCCTCAGTTTTTATATCATCTTATATTTAACCTTAGTTTATATATCATCTAATATTTAGTTAATCTAAGTTTATATCATTTAATATTTAATCTTAGTTCATATATTATTTAGTATTTAATATTAGTTTATATCATTTTATATTTAATCTTGGTTTATATATTATTTAGTATTTAATCTTAGTCTATATATTATTTAGTATTTAATCTTAGTTTATATATTAAACAGAGACAATATATTCCTTGCTTCACTCTTTCATAGGGAGTAATATGTCACTTTTTCACAGGTAGTGGTTTGTCACTCCTTTGCAGTTAGGGATATGTGATTCTTGCACAGGTAGTGGTTTGTCAGTTAGTGATATGTAATTCTTTATACAGTAGTGATATGTCACTCCTTCACAGTTAGGGATATGTCACTCTTTCACAGGTAGTGATGTGTCACTCTTTCACAGGTAGTGATATGCCACACTTTTACAGGTAGCGATGACATTCTTCCACAGGTAGTGATATATCACTCTTTCACCGGTAATGATATATCACCCTTTCACATGCTGTGATATGTCACTCTTTCACAGGTAGTGACATATCACTCTTTCGTGTGAAGTGATATGTCACTCTTTCACATGTAGTGATGTGTCACTCTTTCAGGGGTAGTAATATGTCACTCTTTCACAGTTAGTGATATGTCACTCATTCATGTGTATTGATATATCACTCTTTCACGGGTAGTGGTATGTCACTCTTTGACAGGTAATGATATATCACTCTTTCACATGTAGTGATATGTCTCTCTTTCACAGATAGTAATATGTCACTCGTTCGCAGGTAGTGATGTGTCACTCTTGCACTAGTTTGTGTGTTTCTCGGTAAAGGCTTGTGTTTCTGTGTGATGCTAACAGGCTACTGCTGTACGGTCGCTACTGCAGTCAGGTAGAGTCGGCCACTAAACACCTGGACAAGGTCGCCAGCGTCAGGGAGGACGTCAGAATGAAACTAGAGGTACAAACACACAAACCACACACAGTCCGACTCACACGCCCACACCAGCCCCTGCTAGTGGTAACCAGCCCCCTCTCACCACAGGAGTGCTCCATGAGAGCCAACAGTGGGCGCTTCTCTCTCAGAGACCTGCTGATGGTGCCCATGCAGAGAGTGCTGAAATACCACCTACTGCTGCAGGTAACGCACACACACACACACACACACTCAACCACAGTCTCAGTGGTGGGTATGAGTCAGAGTGGTCTTCACTGTCGTTCCTCAAAATAGTTTATATACATCAGTATCAAATATGGCCTTCAGACCCCAAACACGCAACAGCAGCTCACTACACAACTACAGACACACAACAGCCAGCGTGTTTACACACACACACTAACACACTAATCCACTCACAGTAACACTCCTGCACTTATCTGATTAATCAGGCCGACACGTCAACGCACACTGTCCTCCATCAGATTACAGCCCAGAAATCTGACTAGGACATCTGATAACGAGAGCCAGCTTTCAGCTCAGTGATCAGATTCACTAGAGCATGCATAGCCCTATATACACTTACTCAGTGTATATATACTCTTACTCTGATTACTCGCAGATTACTCAGTGTATATATACTCTTACTCTGATTTCTTTCAGATTACTCAGTGTATATATACTCTTACTCTGATTTCTTTCAGATCTCTCAGTGTATATATACTCTTACTCTGATTTCTTTCAGATTACTCAGTGTATATATACTCTTACTCTGATTTCTTTCAGATTACTCAGTGTATATATACTCTTACTCTGATTTCTTTCAGATTACTCCACGGAACCACTATAGTATCATTAGCAAACATGGCAATGTAATTTGATCTGTTGTAAGAGTTAAATCTGGTAAGGATATTCGTAACGTCTACTGAGGATGGACAAAGTACTTGTCGAGTTTCAAGCCTATGAGTTGTGAATATGAGTCAGATTGAGTCAAGTCTTTGAAAGACATAGATGTGCGGGTTTGATTGAAGTTTAAGGATTCAAGGATTCAAGGAGACTTTATTGTCATTCGCATCACATGTGGTACATGGGGTGGAACGAAATTGTGGTACCCAAGGACCCAGTTTTACCCAGACAGCAGTACTTAAATAAATAAAATATCCATAAATATATAAAATATATGAAAATAAAATAAACAGGAATGGAGAAGGTAGCAGCAGAGTGTATAAAAGTGACTGGTGTCGTAAAAGTGTCAGTGCAGTAAAAGTGTCAGTGCAGTGGTTCCACTAAGTGGCGTTTAAAAGTCTTACAGCTTCCGGAATGAAGCTGTTCCTCAGTCTGTTCGTTCTACACTTAACGCTCCGCAGCCTCCTGCCTGAGGGGAGCGGGACAAACAGTGAGTGTGCTGGATGAGTGGGGTCCTTCATGATGCAGGTGGCCCTCTTCCTGCATCTGGAGGTGTATATGTCCGTGGTGGTGGGGAGGCTGACTCCGACAGACCTCTGTGCAGCCTTCACCACCCTCTGCAGAGCTTTCCTGTCTGCAGCAGAGCAGCTTCCGTGCCACACGTTGATGCTGGAGCATAGAACGCTCTCCACCACACATCTGTAGAAGGAGGGGGAGGACCGAGCTCCCGAGCCCAGCTCGCCTCAGCCGCCTGAGGAAGTAGAGCCGCTGATGTGCCTTCCTGACCAGGCTGGAAGTGTTGTTGCTCCAGGTGAGGTTGTTGCTCAGGTGAACACCCAAGTACCTGTAGCTGGAGACCACTTCCACCGCAGACCCTCCGACATGCAGGGGGAGGTGGGCATGTCTGCCCCTTCTGAAGTCCACAATCATCTCCTTCGTCTTCTTTATGTTGATGCAGAGGTTGTTCTTTCTGCACCAACCCTCCAGGTGTTCTACCTCCCGTCTGTAGCCAGACTCATCACTGTTTGTGATGCATCCGACCACTGCCGTGTCGTCCGCAAACTTCACAATATGACAGCCTGGGTGGATGGGTGAGCAGTCATATGTGAGCAGCGTGAACAAAAGGGGGCTCAACACACAGCCCTGAGGGGAACCAGTGCTGAGGATTGTGGTGGAGGAGGAGAGGTTGTGGATCCTCACAGACTGCGGCCTGTTGGTCAGGAAGTCCAGGACCCAGTTGCAAAGAGAAGAGCGCAGACCAAGTGAGGAGAGCTTATCTGTCAGTGTCTGGGGTATCATGGTGTTAAAGGCGGAAGTGAAGTCCACAAAGAGCATACGGACATAAGAGTCCTTCTGCTCCAGGTGGGTGAGGGCAGTGTGGACCACAGAGGAAATGGCATCGTCTGTGGATCGGTTCCTCCTGTAGGCGTACTGGTGTGGGTCCACAGTGACGTCGATGGTGGCTTTGATGTGGGTCATAACCAGTCTTTCAAAGCATTTAGTGACTATCGGCGTGAGAGCTATCGGCCGGTAGTCATTCAGACCTGTCACTGTGGAGCTCTTGGGGACCGGGATGATGGTGGCGGTCTTCAGGCAGGTGGGAACAGCTGCCTGGGTGAGGGAGACATTGAAAATGTCTGCCAGGACCTCGGAGATCTGATCAGCGCACTCCCGTAGTACTCGTCCGGGTATATTATCCGGACCAGCACTTTTCCGGGGGTTGATCCTCCTGAGGGTCCTCCTTACCTCTGCTGGTGTCACACAGAGGGGTACTTCTCCAGGTGGAGGGGTGAGTCTTATGCTGGGCGGGGTGTCAGGGTCCTCAAAGCGGGCATAGAATTTGTTGAGAGCCTCGGGCAGGGAGGGGTCTTTGGAACATTGTGCATCTCTGGTTTTATAGTCTGTGATGCACTTAATTCCCCTCCACATGCTCCTAGGATCCTGGGAGGAGAAGTGTCCCTGGATTTTCAGAGCATATGCAGCTTTGGCCCTCTTAACACCTGCGGTCAGCTCTCTTCTAGCCCTCCTGAGTTCCTGTGCGTCGCCAGACCTGAAGGCAGCATCCCTGGCTTTCAGTAGAGAACGCACCTCTCCATTCAGCCAGGGTTTCTGGTTCGGGTAGCAGGTCACTGTCTTTGTGGTGGTGACATCCTCCACACACTTGCTGATGTACCCGAGGACAGCAGATGTGTAATCCTCCAGATCCAGCTCCCCCTCACTCTCAGCAGCCTCCCTAAAGACATGCCAGTCTGTGCAGCCGAAACAGTCCTGCAGCACAGCGTCTGCGTCACCAGGCCACACAGTGATGGTCTTCTGTGTGGGTCTGGAGCGTCGCAGCGGGGGGTGGTATGCAGGGACCAGCATAATGGAGATGTGGTCGGAGAGCCCGAGGTGGGGGTGGGGGACGGCTCTGTACGCGTCTCTGATGTTGGTGTAAACACGGTCGAGTGTGTTGTCTCCCCGTGTTGGAATGTCTATGTGTTGGTAAAACCTCGGCAAAATGTTCGTCAGGTTCACGTGGTTAAAATCCCCCGCCACCACGTAAAACGCCTCCGGATGCTTGCTCTGAAGCGAGCTGATGTTGTCATGTAGCTCCTTCAGTGCGTTGTTAGCATTAGCATCCGGTGCTATGTAAACGGCAATGACGAACACAGCTGTAAACTCCCGAGGCAGATAGTGTGGCCGACACTTCACGGTCAGTTGTTCTGTTGCCTCGGAGCATAGGGCGTTTACCATCACACAGTTTGTGCACCAACCTTTGTTTATGTAGACGCATAAGCCGCCCCCTCGTGCTTTTCCGGACAGCTGGTTGCGGTCCGCGCGGAAGAGCTGCCGGCCGGCGAGCTGGAAGGCTGAGTCCGGCATGCTGTCGTTTAGCCATGTTTCCGTGAGACAGATCACAGCGCAGTTCCTCATCTCATCAGAAACACTCATCCTCAGCCGCAGAAGGTCCAGCTTGTTGTCCAAAGAGCGAACATTGGACAGGAAGAGAGATGGAATCGGGGGTCTGTCGGCGTTAGCCTTGAGCCTGGCTAGCACGCCGGCCCGCTTCCCTCTCTTCAGTCTTCGCCTGCATCGCTTCCTTTTGCCCTTTGTTCGTACCGCTCTGACCCGCCACGCCGGTGTCCGGAGAAGTTGTAGTCTGCCCAGCTTGGCTCTGAAACTACTGTCCATAGTTGCTACTTTTGTGGCAGAGCTGTCCTTAATCTTAAAAAGTTCGGTTCGGCTGTAACTCACAGGCTTAAGGCGCGTGAAGTCGCTATCAGAACCGACGTAAAAATAACTGAAAGCTGGGTTTTCGCTGGGAGCGTGAGAAGCTGCTGCACCACCGCGCGCGGCCATCTTGAAATGGCCGCAGGTGTCTGAAATTCAACTCTCAAGTAAATGAGGTGTGAGTCCAAGCTGAGTCCATATCTTTGGAAAGGTGAGTCTCGAGTTGAATCTCGAGTGTGAGATGTAAGTCTGAGTCAAGTTTTGAGTTTCCGGGGTTAGCATGTCTGAATCAAATCAAGTCCAGTGAGGTAGATTCAAGTTTCGAGTCTCAAATGTAGAGCCACTGAGGTGGGCGTCTTAATCAAGGTGTGAGGGTCGGGTGATGAGTTGAATCAAGTCGAGTCTCTGAGGTTTAACTCTCTAGAAACTCAAGCCTAAGTCCAACTCGTCTGAGTCTGAGTTGATTCAGGTCTCTGAAATGTGACTTTGGACCAAGTCTCAAGTCTCTGGGTTACGAGTCAGTTGAGGACATATTAAAGAAAAGTCAGGTGATGTGATTGAAGAATCAAAAACACACACACATATATACAAATAACTATACAGTTCTAATCCCACCATAAACTAATACTGATATAAACACACAAACACACACAGCACGAAAGTCTACGAGTGAATCTTCAATTAGGGGAACTTTTGCGTCACTAGGTTATAAATTTGTGTTAAAATTACTTTAATACAAAACAAACATTTTAGGTATTAGAAAGACCATTCCTTTCATCACCAAAAAAATACACCCCAAAATAATTATGATTTCCATTTTTATAATGATTTAAACATCAATATTTAGCTACTTTGGCCTTGTCCCTAACCCAGACTTTAAAACTTCTCCAATAAAATACTAAAAAGTGATGAATTTATGAAAAAGATCACAATATGAGTTTCACAAAAACTTAAAAAGAAACTAAATGTACTGTTTACTTTCATATTTGTACCTATGTATATTTCTGAGCAATATATTATCATCCCCAACATTATCGTCATTACCGCAACAGTGTATGACTTCTGCAGGGAACTATTTACTGGTAGCACTTGTTTATGTAGTAACCATGGAAACAAAGACTCACAAGGGAGCACATGACAGCCATGAGTGAGGAGTGACATGTTAATGTGTGTAAATGGGAGTAACTGAATGGTGTTACAACTAAATATTACATTTACACATTATTTATTTATTTATTTACAACTAAACATTACATTTACACATTATTTATTTATTTATATATTTATAAGTAAACATTACATTTACACATTATTTATTTATTTACAACTAAACATTACATTTACACATTATTTATTTATTTACAACTAAACATTACATTTACACATTATTTATTTATTTATTTACAACCAAACATTACATTTACATATTATTTATTTATTTATTTACAATTAAACATTACATTTACACATTATTTAATTATTTATTTACAACTAAACATTACATTTACACATTCTTTAATTATTTATAACTAAACATTACATTTACACATTATTTATTTATTTATTTATTTATAACTAAACATTACATTTAAACATTATTATTTATTTATAACTGAACATTACATTTACACATCCTTTATTTACAACTAAACATCACAATTACACATTATTTATTTATTTATGACTAAACATTACATTTACACATTATTTATTTATTTATAACTAAACATTAAATTTACACATTATTTATTAATTTACAACTAAACATTACATTTACACATTATTTATTTATTCATAACTAAACATTAAATTTACACATTATTTATTTATTTATAACTAAACATTAAATTTACACATTATTTATTAATTTACAACTAAACATTACATTTCCCATTATTTATTTATTTATTTACAACTAAACATTACATTTACACATTATTTATTTATTTATAAGTAAACATTACATTTGCACATTATTTATTTATTCATAACTAAACAGTACATTTACACATTATTTAATTATTTATAACTAAACATTACATTTACACATTATTTATTCATTTATTTATAACTAAACATTACATTTACACATTATTTATTTATTTATAACTAAACATTAAATTTACACATTATTTATTAATTTACAACTAAACATTACATTTACACATTATTTATTTATTTATAAGTAAACATTACATTTACACATTATTTATTTATTCATAACTAAACAGTACATTTACACATTATTTATTAATTTACAACTAAACATTACATTTGCACATTATTTATTTATTTATAAGTAAACATTACATTTACACATTATTTTTATTTATTTATAACTAAACATTACATTTACACATTATTTATTTATTCATAACTAAACAGTACATTTACACATTATTTATTAATTTACAACTAAACATTACATTTGCATTTTATTTATTTATTTATTTATTTACAACTAAACATTACATTTACACATTACATTTATTTATTTATGTGCATTTAAAGAGCAGCTTGTACTAGCTGTTAACTAGCTTTAGCTAATCCATGGCCTAGCTAGCTTTTTTCTTAAAAACAGTGAAAATTGTCATTACCACAACACGTCATTACCAACACATAACCTGTTGAGATGGTAATGACATTTGTTGATGGTAATGACAGGTTTTTAATTTCACCATCAGTATCTTTTAAATATTTAGAAATTAAATATAATTAAGTCTAACAGTGTGATTTTATGATGAAATTCAAATGAAATGCATTACTTTATAAAACTAAGTCCGCAATTGAAGAATCACCCATACATGTGTATACTTGTGTGTAAATGCTATTTTCCTCTTCAGGAACTCGTGAAACACACCATTAGTGCCACAGATAAGGAGAACCTGCGTACTGCACTGGACGCCATGAGGGTGAGTTGTGTTTGTATATTAACTTTAGTTAATATTCAGGTTTGGAATCACTTGCTCAGCAGCATGGTGGTGTAGTGGTCAGCACAGTCTAAACAAACGCATGTTGGGATCCTCACTCTAAACTGCCCATAGGTGTGAGTGTGTGTATGAGTGTGTGTTGGCCATGCGATGGACTGGGGACCCGTCCATGGTGTACCCCTCTTTCACCCAGTGATGCTGGGATTGGCTCCAGTCCTCCCCGTGACCCCAACTAGTGGGATAAAGCAGAAGATAATTGATGGATGAAATCTCTTGCTGTATTAATATGCTTAGTTATATGTTTACAACAATCTCACAAAATTTGTATTTATATATTATATTATATATTATATATATCTGCCTTAAGATTTAATATCCAGCTTTACAATATGGTGGATTTTTAAAATATTCATTTTTTTTTAGATTTTGAAAAAAAAACCCATTCCTTTAGTATGTATTTGAAATATCTGAGAAATGTAAAGCTGCTCAGCACAAACAGATTGGAATCTTTTTATGCATTTGCATTAGAATGCTACATTAATCAACCATAACAATAAAACCACATCCTTGTATACACACACATGTATACACATTTCTGTGTGAAAGTCTGGGGCACCTAAGCTGATAGTTTAAAAACCTTTATCTGATCAATAAGTGTATGTTCACCAGTAAGAACAGCAGATCTGATTAGAACAGATGTAAATAATCGAATACAAAGTAACAGGAATATGTTATTGTGAAAGAAGTAGATCAGATCTTGAGCTCCAGTTTGAAGAACAAAGTTAGGTTCCAGATTTCTCCTGGACGCCCCAGACATTGTATGAATGTGTTCAGTTCCTTCAGCAGCAATCTTGATTTAGCTTAATGAAGTACTGAGCAGTCAAAGCAGGTATTAGTTGAGAACTGATAATAATACTGGGTTGTTTAGGAGAAGCTTGGAAAGGGTTAAATAAACACACGGATGTATGTAAAAGCACTACTTACTCTATTAATACTCTTTAATATTTAATAATAAGGTGTAAAAGCTCTACTTACTCTATTAATACTGATTAATATTTAATAATAAAGTGTAAAAGCACTACTTACTCTATTAGTACTATTTAATATTTAATAATAAAGGGTAAAAGCTCTACTTACTCTATTAATACTCTTTAATATTTAATAATAAAGTGTAAAAGCTCTACTTACTCTATTAATACTCTTTAATATTTAATAATAAGGTGTAAAAGCACTACTTACTCTATTAATACTCTTTAATATTTAATAATAAATTGTAAAAGCACTACTTACTCTATTAATACTCTTTAATATTTAATAATAAGGTGTAAAAGCTCTACTTACTCTATTAATACTCTTTAATATTTAATAATAAGGTGTAAAAGCACTACTTACTCTATTAATACTGTTTAATATTTAATAATAAAGTGTTTAATGGCTGTAGATGTGCTGTATGTTTATGTTACAGGATCTAGCGCAGTGTGTGAACGAGGTGAAGAGGGATAATGAAATCATTCGTCAGATCACAGCCTTCCAGCTCTGCATTGAGAACATGGTAAGAGCTGGAAACTCTTTAGATCTGAAGGCTTCCTAACTCCAAGTACAATCTTTTTGAAACCTTCACATCTAGTCCAATCAAGCAGGAGAACAGACCTAGATTCATATATAGTCGCTATGTTCAACTGCTCTATAATATATATACATTGCAAGTTTGTTATTATTCATAGAATGTTTGTAATGTTTGTTGAAATGTAAGTGCATCCCCGAAAGAACGTTTATGTAGGCGTTTCCTAGAACCGTTTATCAGTTTCCAACATCTGCTGGGAGAAATGTTTGCACATTCCTCCATGCAGGACTCTTTTACCTAGGCAACGTTCATTGGCCATCTTACCTGTACTTTCACAACATTTAACAGACGTCCCTATACAGCGTGATTTACTAATGTGCTGTTTGTTCAGTTCCAGTATGTATGCTAGCTGGTATAAATAGTCCAGACTAGCCTTGAGCTCAAACACTGCCTAGTAATACCTGGTAATACATAGCAATACCCATTAATACCTAGTACTACCTAGCAATACCTTATAATACCTAGAAATACCCAGCAATACCCTATAATACCTAGAAATACCAAGCAGTACCTAGTAATACATAGCAATACATAGTAATACCTGGCAATACCTAGTAATACCAAATAATACCCAGTGATACCCTATAATACCTAGAAATACCGAGCAGTACCTAGTAATACCTAATAATACATAGTAATACCAGCAATACCTTATCAATCAATCAATTAATCAATCAACCTTTATTTCCACTCGGAAGTACATTGAGGGAGATCCTCATTTACAATGTAGCCAAGCATTCCAATTTCACAAAGGGATTGAAAAAAATAAATAAACAATAATTTATTTAAAAAAAATAATATATATATAATATATATATATATATATATATATATATATATATATATATATATATATATATATATATATATATATAATAAAAAAATAAAATAAAATGAACTTTAATATAGGAACATTAGAAAAGTAAAAAAAAATACAGAGTGAACAGAGTGACAAGAAAACCATGATGAATCATAAAAGAAGGTGGCAACAAAATAAGAGAATAAAATAAAGAATAAGACAGAAATAAATAAATAAATAAATAAATAAATAAACAGGACATGTGTAAATAAACTAAATAGAACCAAAAGTAAGATTTTAATAAAACAAGAGTGAATAATAAAAACAAAAAAAAACTGAAAAAACACCGGGGTAATACACAGCAGTACATAGTCATACCTAGCAATACCTAGTAATACCAAGTAATACCCAGCAATACCCAGTAATACCTAACAACACAATGTAATACCAGCAATACCTAGTAATACTGAGCAATATCTAGTAATACCCAGTGATACCTAGTAATACCTAGTAATACTGAGCAATATCTAGTAATACCCAGTGATACCTAGTAATACCTAGTAATACTGAGCAATATCTAGTAATACTCATTGATACCTAGTAATACCTAGTAATACTGAGCAATATCTAGTAATACTCATTGATACCTAGTAATACCTAGTAATACTGAGCAATATCTAGTAATACCCAGTGATACCTAGTAATATCTAGTAATACTGAGCAATATCTAGTAATACCCAGGGATACCTAGTAATACCTGCCAATTCTTAGTAATACATGGTAATACCTAGTAATACATGGCAATACCTAGTAATAAGTAACCAGAGCTCATACCTAGAAAGAAGTCGTCAAGTCTTGAAATCATAAAAGACTGTACAGCCCCTTTCAAATCCCCCCACAGCGTTCAGTGTGATTCAGATCTGGGCTTCCACCATCTGCACCATTCCTCAGTGGATTCACTAGAATGTTTGGGATCATTATCCTTTTGGAACTTGCAGTTCTTTAGCTTCAGGTGGTCTCACATCCTCCTCCAGAGCTTTCTGCTATGAGAGAGGATTCATAGTCGACTCTGATTGCAAGTTGGCTGCAAAGCTGCCGCAAACCATAACACTTCCACCACCATGCTTTGCAGTTGGTAAGAGGTTCTTCTGATCAAATCCTTTTGTTTTCACGGAACATGGCTTCTGGTAGTGTGTCCAAACAACTCTGTCTTTGACCCGCCTATCGCAGCACACTGTTCCAGAAGCCTAGATGTCGCTGCTGTCCGAACAGAAAAACTCTATTTTTAATTTTCAATTTTAGATCATGGTGAGCGGTGACACCACATGCTCCACTAATAAAGACCAAGCCAGAGCAGATACCTGAGGTTTCAATGTGACAGGTGTTTGAATTGCTAGCTCTCCGTTCAGTTTGAAGTAGTGATGTATATGTGGGTGCACTTATATTTCCCACCTTCTGAAGTAGCGTTACTGTTTATTTCAGTTCTATAAAGTACAACGATCATCATAAGATTTACTAAAACCAAAAATAATTGTATCTAGAACAGAGTTTCAGACTAGAACCACTCTGAATGTGTAACTGGCTCAGCTTCTCTGTAGTTCTCCTTAAATGTTTGGAATGAATGCTGCTTTGGATGAATCGTTAGTTCTTTACGTCAAATCAAACCAAGTTACGGTCAGAGCAAAGCATGCATGCACGCACTGAGGAGGGGGGTCGTGTGGAAATGCATGCTTTTCATTGGTCCATTTTCACATTTCTTCTTGTAACTTGATGCCTGATTCAGTGACAACGACCTTATTTTACTAAGATGATTTGTAATTAAGTACAAGAACATTGGATATATATATACAATCTGTTTAATTCAGTACATCTTTATTTTTACATACCCATCCGTACATATTACACACACACACACACACACACACATATATATATATATATATATATATATATATATATATATATATATATATATATATATATATATATTTTTTTTTTTTTTTTTTTTTAATTTATTTATTTTTTTAAGCATGAAACATGCATTAAACATGACCCCATTCATATTCCTAATCTGAATTCATGTTATTTACATATACTGCTGAGTAGATATATATATATATATATATATATATATATATATATATATAGATAGATAGATATACATCTATATACATAATATGTACAGATGTGTAAGTAGGTATTTTGAATTGAACACATTTTTATATAATTTTCAACTATATATATATATATATATATATATATATATATATATATATATATATATATATGTTGAAAATTATTTTTTATGGGGACATAGCTTTTTTGAGAAGTAAAAAATGTTTATGTTAGTAGATATTGTAAAGAATGATTATGTTAGTAGATAATGTAAAGAATGATTATGTTAGTAGATATTGTAAAGAATGATTATGTTAGTAGATAATGTAAAGAATGATTATGTTAGTAGATAATGTAAAGAATGTTTATGTTAGTAGATAATGTAAAGAATGTTTAAGTTAGTAGATAATGTAAAGAATGATTATGTTAGTAGATAATGTAAAGAATGTTTAAGTTAGTAGATATTGTAAAGAATGATTATGTTAGTAGATAATGTAAAGAATGATTATGTTAGTAGATAATGTAAAGAATGATTATGTTAGTAGATAATGTAAAGAATGTTTATGTTAGTAGATAATGTAAAGAATGATTATGTTAGTAGATAATGTAAAGAATGTTTAAGTTAGTAGATAATGTAAAGAATGATTATGTTAGTAGATAATGTAAAGAATGTTTATGTTAGTAGATAATGTAAAGAATGATTATGTTAGTAGATAATGTAAAGAATGATTATGTTAGTAGATAATGTAAAGAATGATTATGTTAGTAGATATTGTAAAGAATGATTATGTTAGTAGA
This sequence comes from Megaleporinus macrocephalus, assembly GCA_021613375.1. Classification (NCBI taxonomy): domain Eukaryota; kingdom Metazoa; phylum Chordata; class Actinopteri; order Characiformes; family Anostomidae; genus Megaleporinus; species Megaleporinus macrocephalus. The sequence goes on along the minus strand of CM038722.1, from coordinate 35,143,276 downwards.
TAATGTAAAGAATGATTATGTTAGTAGATAATGTAAAGAATGTTCAGTAAATAAACAGTAATTGGTACACATGTAGTAAACCTTGCACGCTACTATACATGTACACCTAAAAGAACACGGCTGACCACGTAGCATTTAATTTAAACCTCTGAATCTCGAGCCAGACGTTGACGAGCAGCTCCATGCTCTCCAAAACCTGCACGCTGTGAATGTTTGCAGAGCACGGCGCTCTGCAGCGCAGCAGGTAACCACAGTGGGCTGTTTCACTCTGACTGAGCTGCTGCAATATCTTTTAAAGCCACTCTGCTCGCCTCCTAGCAGCCAATCAGACGCTTAGTTTCAGCGCTAAAGGTGCGAGGCTAACGCTAACCCTTTGATGTTAGCATGAAGCTAACTGCATGTCCTAGTAATTCTCTCAGAGCGTGAGGAGTTTCCTTCACTGGACCTGATAATGTAATAGATAGATAGATAGATAGATAGATAGATAGATAGATAGATAGATAGATAGATAGATAGATAGATACACATAGACACATAGATAGATACACAGATAGACAGATAGATAGATAGATAGATAGATAGATAGATAGATAGATAGATAGATAGATAGATAGATAGATAGATGCACATATAGATAGACAGATAGATAGATAGATAGATAGATAGATAGATAGATAGATAGATAGATAGATAGATACACAGATAGACAGATACACAGATAGATAGATAGATAGATAGATAGATAGATAGATAGATAGATAGATAGATAGATACAGAGAAATAATTGAATTGAACATGGTGTGTATAAAAATAATATAAATATTAAAATACAATATTTAATACAAGACACTATATATACAATATATAACATTAATATAATACATAATGTAATACAAGATACTATATATACAATGTATAACATCAACGTATAATATAATATCATATAATATATAATATACAATATATCACATTAATATAATGCATAATGTAATACAAGATACTATATATACAATGTATAACATTAATGTATAATATAATATAATATAATATAATATAATATAATATAATATAATATAATATAACATGATACAACACATTGTATATATATAAGTTTAAAAAAGTTAAATATAAATATAAATGTATTGAAATGATTTAATAGTGTTCATTAAAAATCTTGTTTTTGAGCAAACAAATCATTAAATCATTTAAATCATTACTTAATTTTTATTTATTTACTTTATGAACAGTGTTTGTAAATATGTTCCAGACTGCAAATGTTTACAGACAGCAGCAGTTTCTCTCAAACTCCACAGAGAACACATAAGTGTTAATGCTAGCTGATCCTCTCCTCCTCTCCTCTCCTCCTCTCCTCTCCTCTCCTCCTCCTCTCCTCCTCTCCTCTCCTCTCTTGCTCCAGACTCAGTCCCTCGCTCTGTTCGGCCGCCCGAAGATCGACGGAGAGCTGAAGATCTGCAGTCCAGAGAAGAAGTCCAAACAGGACAGGTAAGTGTGAGGGTTCATATGAGTGGTCACAAACCCTGGAGCTGGAGGTCAACCTTCCTATGTAGAGTCTAGTACCTCAATTCCTGCTCTAGCTAACACACTTCCACACACTTCCACAGACACTTCTATAGCTAACACACTTCCACAGACACTTCCACTCCACATATATATATATATATATATATATATATATATATATATTTGTGTGTGTAGGTATGCATTCCTGTTTGATAAAGCCCTGCTGGTCTGTAAGAAGAGGAGTGGAGAAAGCATGGAACTCAAGGAGCTCATAGACCTTCAGCAGTTCCAGCTCAGAGACGAACCATCAGGAGATAAAGACCACAAGAAGGTTCCTCCTCAGATCCTCATCTTCATTATCTCCCTATCTCATATTCACTTCTCCTCATCTTCATCATCTCTCCATCTCATATTCACTTCTCCTCATCTTCATTATCTCTCCATCTCATTTTCACTTCTCCTCATTTTCATCATCTCTCCATCTCATATTCACATCTCCTCATCTTCATCATCTCTCCAGCTAATATTCACCTCTCTTCATCCTCATCATCTCCCCACCTTCATCATCTCCCCATCTCATATTCACTTCTCCTTTATTTACTTTCATCTCTTCTTGTCTCGTTGTCTCTGTCATCCATATATCTCTGTTTTGTGATCTTCACCTTTATCACTCTGGTCTCCTGATTGTCATCTTCTCACAACAATCCACCGTTTTTCATCCTCCCCTGATCTTCAGCTGGTTTCTTCTCTTCATGTTTATCTTCATCTTCTCTCTGTATGAACTTGGTGTTGAGTTGATGATCATCACATCTTCTCTCTGAACTGTACTGTGTTTGTACAGTGGACGCACACGTTCCTGCTGATGGACTCATACGGTCAGGGCGGTTATGACCTGTTCTTCAAGACGCGGGAGCTGAAGAAGAAGTGGCTGGAGCAGTTCGAGATGGCTCTGTGAGTGAACCATCACCATCATGTTCCCCGGCGTGGTCTTTAACGTCAGTCTGAACTGAAGTCAGTTCCTGACCTCACGTGGTGATAGATCTAAACCCACATCACCTCCACGACCCGGTTCCAGTAGGAGCTGCTGGTGATGCTGCTGTTTGTGTGCAGGTCCAATCTGTGTCCAGACAACAACACGGCCAACGGGCACGACTTCCAGATGCACTGCTTCGACGACACCACCTCCTGCAAAGCCTGTCAGATGTTGCTCAGGTACACTAGTGAACACACACTAGTGAAGACACACTTATGGAAAGTAAAACACCCACATACACACACACTAGAGGGGCAGTGAAACACCCATACACACACTAGTGAAGAGTAGCACAGCCAGTGATTGGTTACTATGGTGACCACTGCTAAAGGAGGGTGTTTCTCCTCTCAGGGGGATTTTCTTCCAGGGCTATCGCTGCAGCCGCTGCAGAATGGCTGCTCACAAGGAGTGTCTGGGACGAGTTCCAGCCTGTGGACGCAGCTCAGGTGACCTGTTTCATTAGAACCTTCTAGAAGTCATATAAACACGCAGGCTGTAGAATACAGCGTAACTGTACTGAGTAACAGTACTAAGTAACAGTACTGAGTTACAGTACTGAATAACAGCACTGAGTAACAGCACTGAGTTACAGTACTGAATAACAGCACTGAGTAACAGCACCAAATAACAGCAATGAGTTACAGTACTGAGTAACAGCACTGAGTAACAGTACTGAATAACAGCACTGAGTAACAGTACTGAGTAACAGCACTGAGTAACAGTATTGAGTAACAGTACTGAATAACAGCACTGAGTAACAGTCCTGAGTAACAATACTGAGTAACAGTGCTGAATAACAGCACTGAATAACAGTCCTGAGTAACAGTACTGAGTAACAGTACTGAGTAACAGCACTGAGTAACAGTACTGAGTAACAGCACTGAGTAACAGTCCTGAGAAACAGTACTGAGTAACAGTACTGAGTAACAGTACTGAATAACAGCACTGAGTAACAGTCCTGAGTAACAGTACTGAATAACAGCACTGAGTTACAGTACTGAGTAACAGTACTGAATAACAGCACTGAGTAACAGTACTGAATAACAGCACTGAGTAACAGTACTGAGTTACAGTACTGAGTAACAGTACTGAACAACAGCACTGAGTAACGGCATTGAGTAACAGCACTGAGTAACAGTACTGAGTAACAGTGAGTGTGTATGTGAATGTTTATTCATTTTCTGTTTGTCTACAGAGAATTCTGGGACTTTGAAAAAGGTCAGCTTTCACATTTTTATAAATCTTTATATCTATATCATCTTTATATTGTCTTCACAGTCTTTTGTTATTTATTATCCACTATGAATTATTCAGTATCTACTATAAATAATTCAGTATCTAATATTAATATTTAGTATGTAGTGTACATTATTCAGTATCTGCTTTAAATTATTTAGTATCTATGATTAAATTAGTTTCTACTATGAATTATTCATTATCCACTATGAATTATTCATTATCTTCTATAAATATTCAGTGTCTACTGTTAATTATTCAGTATTTACTATAAATATTTTGTATGTACTATACATTATTCAGTATCTGCTATAAATTATTCAGTACTTACTATAAACTACTCAGTATCTACTATTAATTATTTAGTATCTACTATAAATATTTAGTATGTACTATACATTGTTCAGTATCTACTATAAATATGTAGTATGTACTATAAATTATTCAGTATCTACTATAAATATTTAGTATGTACTATATATTGTTCAGAATCTACTATAAATAATTTAGTATCTACTATAAATATTTAGTATGTACTATACATAATTCAATATTTACTATAAATTATTCAGTATCTAATATAAAATATCCAGTATCTAATATAAAATATCCAGTATCTACTATAGACTATTTAGCATGTACTATAAATTATATACTATAAAGTATCTAATAATAATCATTCAGTATCTACTATAAATTATTCAGTATCTAATATTAATCATTCAGTATCTACTATAAATATTTTGTATGTACTATACATTATTCAGTATTTACTATAAATGATTCACTATCTAATATAAAATATCCAGTGTCTACTATAAACTATTTAGCATGTACTATAATTTATTCAGTATCTAATATTAATCATTCAGTATCTACTATTAATATTTAGTATGGACTATAAATTATTCAGTATCTAATATTAATCATTCAGTATCTACTATTAATATTTAGTATGTACTATACATTATTCAGTATCTGCTATACATTTTTAGTATGTATAATTAATTTAGTGTCTACTGTTAATTATTCAGTATTTACTATGAATTATTCAGTATCTACTGTAAAGATTTAGTATGTATTATCCATTATTCAGTATCTACTATAAATTAATTAGTATCTACTATAAATATTTAATATGTACTATACATTATTCAGTATCTACTATAAATTATTCAGTATCTACTATGAATGTCTAGTATCTACTATACATTGTTTAGTATCTACTATAAATTATTCAGTATCTAATATAAATATTAAGTATGTATTATACATTATTCAGTATCTACTATAAATTATTCAGTATCTACTATACATTATTCAGTATCTGCTATAAATATTCAGTATGTACTATACATTTTTCAGTATCTTCTATAAATTATTCAGTATCTACTATAAATATTCATTATGTACTATACATTTTTCAGTATCTACTATAAATTATTCAGTATCTACTATAAATTATTTAGTATCTACTATAAATTATTCAGTCTCTACTATAAATTATTCACTAACTACTGAACTCTAGTTATGATAGTAAGGAACTAAAGTACAGAGGTGAAGGCTGTTGTGCTTTAAGGGATTAAAACACACATAATCAGACAGTGTATATGTTTATGTTGTGTGTGTGTATATATTTATGTTGTGTGTGTGTGGATGTTTATGTTTTGTGTGGGGGGGATATATGTTTATGTTGTGTGTGTGTGTGTATATGTTTATGTTGTGTGTGTGTGTGTGTATGTTTATGTTTTGTGTGGGGGGGATATATGTTTATGTTGTGTGTGTGTGTATGTTTATGTTGTGTGTGTGTGTATGTTTGTGTTGTGTGTGTGTGTGTGTGTGTGTGTTATGTTGTTATACTGGTTGTGTAGTTCTGGCTCTTATGGACAGTTTAATGGTGTTTAATTTTTTTTCTCTTTTTCAGAATAAAGCTCGATCTGCAACTCAGCGACAGACTAAACCCGGTCAGTCCAGTTTATGGTCATTAATTCTGGACCGGTCAGCTGGTCAGCTCAGTGTTTTACAGTGTACTGGTGTGTAAGCGGTATCAGCAGGCGCGCGATGTGCTGACTGTAACTCTACTGTGATCATTACCCTGTAATACTCTTTTCTGGAATGGGTTGGTCAGAAAAGTTTAGAGCCTGTAAACAACACCAACCAGTTAACAACTACAGTTAGTGCCCAGAAATATTTGGACAGTGGCACAATTCATGATTAATCAAGGGGTCGCACAAAACTATCCTATGGAACGTTTAGGAACTGCAACCATTTTTCTACAAAGTCCCCTCATTTCAGGGACTCAAAAGTAATTGGACAAATTAACATTACCATAAATAAGATGTTCATGTTTAATACTTTGTTGCGAATCACTTGCAGGCAATGACTGCCTGATATCTGGAACTCATGGACATCACCAAACACTGGGTTTCCTCCTTTGTGATGCGTTGCCAGGTCTTTACTGCAGCTGTCTCCAGTCGTTGCTTGTTTGAGGGTTAAGTTTTGTCTTAAGCAGTGAAATGCTCGATCGGGTTGAGTTCTGGTGATTGACTCGGCCATTGCAGAATATTCTAATTTTTTACCTTAAAGAACTCCTGGGTTGGTTTCAGTATGTTTTAGGACACTGTCCATCTGTACTGTGAAGCGCCGTCCAATCAACCTTGCTGAATTTGGTTGAATCTGATCTGAAACTAAATTCCTGTACACTTCAGAACTCATCCAGCTGCTTCTGTCTTCTGTCACATCATCAATTAACACCAGTGACCCAGTGCCACTGGAAGCTATGCATGCTCATGCCATCACACTGCCTCCACTATGTTGTACAGAGAATGTGGTGTGCTTTGGATCATGAGCCGTTCCAAGCCTTCACTATACTCTCTTCCTCACATCATTCCAATACAGGTTGAGTTTCATCTGTCTAACGAATGCAGTTTCAGAACTGGGCTGGCTTCTTTTGATGTTTTTTGTCTAATCTAAGTCTAATCTGGGGTTTCTATGTTTAAGAGTTAATTCATGGTTTGCAGCTCGTGGTGGACCCTCTGTATTTACTCTCATGAAATCTTCTCTTTATGGTAGATGTAGATACTGATACACCTACTTCCTGGAGAGTGTTCTTCACTTGGGTAGATGTTGGGCAGGGGAAAGGGTTCTTCCATAGATCTTTTTGAGTTACCGAGCTCACAAGTGCGCTCTGGCCACTGCTAACGTTTCCGCTATCTCTCTGATGGAGTTCTTCTTTGTTTCAGTCTAATGATATCTTTCACTTCTATAGAGAGCTCCTTCGACTGCATGTTGTAGGTTCACGGCAATTGCTTCCAAATGCCAATGCCTGCCTTACTGATGGTGGATTAATGAGGGAAAAGCCCAAGCAGCCCATGAAATAGCTGTTGAGAGAATTGTCCGATTACTTTTGGTCACATTAAGGAGCGGTCATTGCTGAACCCTTTCTCCAATCAGGATGTGAACACCCTCAAATGAAAGCTGAGAGTCTGCACTCTAACTTTATCTTGAATATGTTTTGGCAAACAGCTAAAATATCAAAACTTGTGTCACTGTCCAAATATTTCTTGGCCTAACTGTACATACACTGTAAAGTAACCGGCATTTCACTGTGTGTTGTATTCCATCCATCCCAACTCGTTCATAAACCTCAGGAAATTAGAAGATATCCTGATTCACCTCTGAGTCCACTGAGTATCGTGATGTTATGTCATGACTGTGTAACCACCCTGACCACCCTGACCACCCTCAACTCACTTCCACTCCTCTTTTTCACTCCATCTCTCTCAGGTCTTCCTAAGATGGAGGTTTGTCATGATTATTTTGGGATGCCACCTCCCCCCGTGGGTTTCGGCCAATACCTGCAACTCGCCGTTGGCGATGTCGTAGAGCTGACACGTGCAGATGTTGACCTGCAGTGGTGGGAGGTGAGATTTCATTATATATATATATATATATATATATATATATATATATATATATATATATATATATACACACACACACACACACACACACATATACAGTATGAGCCAAAAGTATCAGGACACACTTTTATTTCAGAAAGGAAAGGGAAAATGACGTTTCTAAATACCCTAGCAAGTAACAGGTGAGGGGGCCTAGCTTGTAGCTTAGAACAGATGTAAATAATCAGACATAGAATACAAAGTAACATGAATATGTTATTGTGAGAGAAGTAGATCAGATCTTGATCCAGTTTGAAGAACAAAGTTAGGTTCCAGATTTCTCCTGGACGCCCCAGACATTGTATGAATGTGTTCAGTTCCTTCAGCAGCAAATCTTGATTTAGCTTAATGAAGTACTGAGCAGTCAAAGCAGGTATTAGATGAGAACTGATAATAATACTGGGTTGTTTAGAAGAAGCTTGGAAAGGGTTCAATAAAGACACTGACGTATGGAAAAATCTACTTACTCTATCAATACTGTTTAATATTTAATAATAAAGTGTAAAAACTCTACTTACTCTATTAATACTGATTAATATTTATTGTTTAATAATGTTTAATAATGTCCTCAAGTAACTAACACACACACACATATAATATATATCATGGCTGTCCAAATGGAACCAGAATGTTTCCCGAGCTATTTAAAGCATTTCTATTGGTCCATTCGTCCTGAAACTTTTACACTATATAAAGATAAGAGTCAACAAAAATAAGAGATACATGGTTTTTAATGGAGAGCGTATATATAGATCCTAGCTTACGGTTAGCCACGCTAACGCTTTTGGCGAAAGGCTTTTGGTAAATATAGAAGCGGGACATGGTCGCTGTTTTCAAGCTCAGCATTTTTGCCGAGCTTAACCGTAAAATTGTGCCATGACAGACAAAAGCGGCGGCCGAGAGAGAAAGTTCTGTCCCTGGTAATGTTGTGTCTGCTGTCCTTAAAACCGGGAGTGAAACTGGGGAGGTTTTTGGTTTCAGTTCATTAAAAAAGCTGCACTTCAGCACTTTCAACATCCTCACCAGAGCCTGAATAAGAGGAAAGCACAGCAGGGTTACAGGAGGACTGACCGCCAGCCAGGCTGCCTGGAACGGAAGGCTCTGTTGCAAGACGAGTCTGTCCTGCTGGTAACAATCTGGACGCTCGACTCTGTCCCAGAGAGTCCACAGGTGTATAAACCAGCACCTAGTCCTGCAGACTGCTTCTACACACATTAGTAAAGAGTGGGTCTCTCTCAGGAGCTCAGTGAACTCCAGCGTGGTACCGTGATAGGACACCACCTGTGGAACAAGTCCAGTGGTGAAGTTTCCTCACTACTAAATATTCCACAGTGGACTGTCAGTGGTGTTCTAACAAAGTGGAAGTGATTGAGAACGACAGCAACTCAGACACCAAGTGGTAGAACACGTACAATGACAGAGCGGATCAGCGGATGCTGAGGAGCATAGTGCACAGAGGCCACCAACTTTCTACAGAGTCAATCACTACAGACCTCCAAACTTCATGTGGTCTTCAGATCAGCTCAAGAACAGAGCGTAGAGAGCTTCATGGAATGGGTCTCCATGGCCGAGCAGCTGCATCCAAGTCTTACATCACCAAGAACAATGCAGAGCGTCAGATGCAGTGGAGTAAAGTACACCAACACTGACTTTAGAGCAGTGGAACGTGTTCTCTGGAGTGACCAATCTGATGGACCAGTCTGGGTTTGTCGGTTGCCAGGAGAACGGTACTTGTCTGACTGCATTGTGCCGAGTGTTAAGTTTGGTGGAGGGGTGATTATGGTGTGGGGTTGTTTGGAGGTGGGCTCGGACCCTCAGTTCCTGTGAAAGGAACTCTTAATGCTTCAGCAGACCAAGAGACTCTGGACAATTTCATGCTCCCAACTTTGCAGGGACAGTTCGGGGACAGCCCCTTCCTGTTACAGCATGACTGCCCACAAGTGCACAAAGCAGCTCCATAAAGACATGGAGGAAGAGTTTGGTGAGGAAGAACTTGACTGGCCTACACAGAGTCCTGACCTCAACCTGATAGAACTCCTTTAGGCTGAATTAGAGCGGAGACTGAGCCAGAGCTTCTCGTCCAACTTCAGTGTCTGATCTCACAAATGGTCTTCTGGAAGAACTGTTGGTCAAACATTCCCATAAATGCTCTCCTAAACCATGTGGTGAGACTTCCCAGAAGAGCTGAAGCTGTTATAGCTGCAAAGGTTGGACCGACATCATATTAAACCCTATGGATTAAGAATGGGACGTCATTCACGTTTATATGTTTGTGAGCAGTCGAGCGAATACTTTTGGCAGTATAGTGTAGGACTGCACTTTGGTCAGCTGTGGTTTCGGCCTTTCATTTTACTCACCGAGATTCTTGGAATCTGTCGATGGTTTTCTACACTGTGGAGGTTGAAACACATAAAACTATCGTTTCCCGTTTATTCCTGTTATTTTTAAGGTGTCGGCTTCTCTGCAGATGTTTTTTTTGGTAAAACTGCCTCAACTCGTAAGAGACCCGCCCTTTCCTGGACGCTTCTTTTTTACAGCAACATGATTACATCACCTGCTGTTTATCTAGAACATTTCACAACATTTCTATCTTTAAATTGCAACAACTGTCCCAACTGTTTGGTAAAATGTTGCAGCAATTAGTTTCAGAATTAGTGTATATTTATAGGAACACCCAATAAAACCAATCACATTATTAAATTAAACTTTATATATACAGTACTGTGTAGAAGTTTTAGTCATTGGGGGACATTATTATATATAAAAAGCTATTATATTCAGACAGGAAGCTTTTGTTTACTCAGTAAACACTTTATTATTAAATATTAAACAGTATTAATAGAGTAAGTAGTACTTTTTCATACGTCAGTGTGTTTATTTAACTCTTTTCAAGCTTCTCCTAAACAACCCAGTATTATTATCAGTTCTCATCTAATACCTGCTTTGACTGCTCAGTACTTCATTAAGATAAATCAAGATTTGCTGCTGAAGGAACTGAATACATTCATACAATGTCTGGGGCGTCCAGGAGAAATCTGGAACCTAACTTTGTTCTTCAAACTGGAGCTCAAGATCTGATCTACTTCTCTCACAATAACATATTCATGTTACTTTGTATTGCATGTATGATTATTTACATCTGTTCTAATCAGATCTGCTGATCTTACTGGTGAACGTATTGATCAGATTAAGAATTTTAAAATGTGTTTTAGAACATTTCACAATATTTCTATCTTTAAATTTTGATGGTCCCAACCATTGGGTAACATGTTGCAAGCATTAGTTTCAGAATTAGTGTATGTTTATTAAAAGAACCCAATTAAATGAAGTTGATAAAACATTAAATATCCCGTGTTTGTTCTCTTTCTTGTTTTAAAAACAAACACTGCAGGTTGGACCACCTAAAGATGGATTCAGCCCCCATTTATATGTAGTTACACTTGGATGGGCTTACAAATAACTTTTTGTAGTTTTTTTATGTATAAAATGTAGATTTCATGTTATTTTACTGAATTTAATGATTCAGACGGGACACTAATGGGTTAAATTCATGATGAGCTCCTGCTTTCAGTGTAGATTCTAAACCTGTTTGCCTCAGAACATGCAAAGCAGAACTTGTGGTTTAGCTACATCAACCTGGACTATTTCAACTTTTAACTGATGCCCAGTTATACATACATCCATATATATAGGGGGATTTTAGAAGCTTCTTCTTATACGTCTACGAACTAAAAATAAGTGAGTCTGCTTTCAGTTTACTGTATATGTACCCATCAGTGAGGTACTAAACACGGTTACACTTAAATATACTCGGCTAATACTGACCAGTACACAGTCTCAGTATATTTGGCCTTTACTTGTACTGAATCTATTGATTGAGGTAATTAAGTAAAGTATAATTTAGTAGTCTTGCTTTGTAAATTTAGATTTAGAATTTTGCTAATAAAGAATATAAATATATTATTAGTACTGAGTCTGAGAAGTATTTTTTTAAGTATAAAAATAATACTTAAGCTGAGTCATACAGTTTGAAATGTAAAAATAATAGAAGTAATATAGATATTTTTTAAATTCAGTCTGATCTCCTGACAATTTCTGTTATCTCTCTCAATTCTATCCAAGTACTTTAATCTCATTGCTGTATTCGGATATCTGAACGTACAGCGAGCAGGTTGCCATTTGGATGATAGCTGATGATGATTGGTTGAGAGAGGCCACGCCCTATTGTAGGTCACTGAAATGGTGCTGCACTTTTTTCAAACTCTGCATGTGTAAAGTGTTGCTAGGCGGTTATTATGGCATCCCAGCTGGTGCTATTGAGTTGCTAGGTGGTTGCTAGGGTGTTGCCACACAGTTGCTATGGTATTCCAAGTGGTTGTTACATATTCCTAGGAGGTTTGAATGGTGAAGAGTGGGTCCTCTACGGGTTGAGAGTCACATTGCTTTACAGTACTTTGCAATGCTCAACTATATTAATATTACAGAAGTAACTGGAAGTAATGAAGTGTAACTACAGCTAATAGAGCTACTAAGTAACAGCGTTTTTTCAGCCATCATGTGTGACTGTGGTACAAGAGCCAATATATGTTATTACTTGTTTACTAAACATTATTAACTGTAATTAACATAGTACCTCAGTTGTTATTCACATTAACAGATGCATAACTTGGTGTTAATGCTCCATATGACACCAATGTTCACTAGAAAAGTGCCTTTCCTGAAGAAAACGCAGGGTTAGGCTTAGGCTTAGTCAGGGCCAGGCAGTTTGGAGGCTGTAGGTTGAATGAAACTATGAGGTTTGGGTTCAGCCGGAAATAAATGGGATCCTATGGGAGGAGTGGGGGATGAATAAATGACAAATAGAGGAGTATGGGTCAGTGTGTCTATGGATTAGAGTTTGGGCATCTGCTCTGAGTGAGTACAGTGAGGCAGTTTGGAGGCAGTAGGTTAAATGAAACCATAAGGTTGGGTGTGACTAATGAATGAATGGGACTCTATGGGGGGAAAGGAGGGATTGAAAAAAAAAAACAACAAACAGATGAGTGCAGGTCAAACCAACACTGCAGTTGTGGTCGGGGGTCCGCCCTGAGTCAGTGTATGTGAAACGGTGTCTGTGGGTCGAGTAGAAGTTCAGTAGATTGGCGTGTACTTTTCCATCCTATTCAATCTCTATGGGTTCATATGTGTTCAGTCTTACATCACCTCAGAGAACCTGAGAACGGTTCTCCTGTACCTTCATACGTTCTAGCTAAACGTCCCCCAGCAGCTCTCAGAGGGTAGCCGAGTGCATCAGGCTCGTGTGGGTTTTCACTGCAGGCGCGTTTCAGATACACCACAACCACGTGGTACGCCCACGTCCCGCTCTGCAGACCCCGTTCTCAGGCAGCCTCAGGGTTCCGCATGAAGAACACAGCCACAAGAACATCAGACTCAGTTTCAGTTGATTAGAAACGCTCGCATTCACGTGTCCCTAGGGGGTGGGCTTTCAGGCGAGCGCTGTGATTGGATAGAAAGTATTAGTGGTGGGCTTTCAGGCAAATGCTGTGATGTTGAGTGGTGTTGAGGTTCTAGGCTCTGGGGTGGTCAGTCCACTGTTCTAAGAAAATCAGGTACTGCAGGAGTTCTCAGAACATTGGACTGACCACCCCAGAGTCCAGGACCTCAACACCAATGAATGGGTTTGGGGTAATTTGGATGGTGAGAAGCTTAGCCAGCTAATTAGCTAGCTTCTCAGGTAGAAGTGAGGAGGAGGAACCCCTCAGAGATCTGATGGACCTGCTTTCACAAGACTACAGTGTAAAATGTTCCCGTGTGTGTGTTCCAGGGCAGGAATCTGACCACAGGAGAGGTTGGCTGGTTCCCCTGCAGCAAAGTTCAGCCCTACTTACCGGTGAGTGAGCCCGGGGTCAAGAGCTCGTCCACGGCAAAGGTCAAATTACATTACTGGCTATTTTACTACTTTAGAACACTTCAGTGTAAGAGCCGGGGTCACACTGCATACACTGACCGTCCCATCTGCCGGTCACTGAGCTGGTTTCCAGACGTGTTAGCATCATTTGGTCAGTATTTTAAGGAGCTTCTCTGATGCTAAAAACTTTTAGAACAACAATAAAAACAAAAAACAAAACAATGTCTGTACATAACATATTACATCACTAAACAGATACTCTGTAGTATAAATATTAATATAACAAATATATTCTTAGTAGTAATAATCGTCTTTACTTTCCAGAATAAAGGTCTGTGGGATGGTCAGAGTTGATCACTGTAATAGTCAGAGTTGATCACTGTGATGGTCAGAGTTGATCACTGTAATGGTCAGAGTTGATCACTGTAATGGTCAGAGTTGATCACTGTAGTGGTCAGAGTTGATCACTGTAATAGTCAGAGTTGAGCACTGTAGTGGTCAGAGTTGATCACTGTAATGGTCAGTGTTGATCACTGTAATGGTCAGAGTTGATGACTGTAATAGTCAGAGTTGAGCACTGTAGTGGTCAGAGGTGATCACTGTAGTGGTCAGAGTTGATCACTGTAATGGTCAGAGTTGATGACTGTAATAGTCAGAGTTGATCACTGTAATGGTCAGAGTTGATGACTGTAATAGTCAGAGTTGATCACTGTAATGGTCAGAGTTGATCACTGTAATGGTCAGAGTTGATCACTGTAATGGTCAGAGTTGATGACTGTAATAGTCAGAGTTGATCACTGTAATGGTCATAGTTGATGACTGTAATAGTCAGAGTTGATCACTGTAATGGTCAGAGTTGATCACTGTAGTGGTCAGAGTTGATCACTGTAATGGTCAGAGTTGATGACTGTAATAGTCAGAGTTGATGACTGTAATAGTCAGAGTTGATCACTGTAATGGTCAGAGATGATCACTGTAGTGGTCAGAGTTGATGACTGTAATAGAGTTGATCACTGTAATGGTCAGAGTTGATGACTGTAATGGTCAGAGTTGATCGCTGTAATGGTCAGAGTTGATGACTGTAATGGTCAGTGTTGATCACTGTAATAGTCAGAGTCGATCACTGTAATAGTCAGAGTTGATCACTGTAATGGTCAGAGTTGATCACTGTAATGGTCAGAGTTGATGACTGTAATGGTCAGTGTCGATCACTGTAATAGTCAGAGTTGATCACTGTAATGGTCAGAGTTGATCACTGTAATGGTCAGAGTTGATCACTGTAATAGTCAGAGTTCATCTCTGTAATGGTCAGAGTTGATCACTGTAATGGTCAGAGTTGATCGCTGTAATGGTCAGAGTTGATGACTGTAATGGTCAGTGTTGATCACTGTAATAGTCAGAGTCGATCACTGTAATAGTCAGAGTTGATCACTGTAATGGTCAGAGTTGATCACTGTAGTGGTCAGAGTTGATCACTGTAATAGTCAGAGTTGAGCACTGTAATGGTCAGAGTTGATCACTGTAATAGTCAGAGTTCATCTCTGCAATAGTCAGAGTTGATCACTGTAATGGTCAGAGTTGATCGCTGTAATGGTCAGAGTTGATGACTGTAATGGTCAGTGTTGATCACTGTAATAGTCAGAGTCGATCACTGTAATAGTCAGAGTTGATCACTGTAATGGTCAGAGTTGATCGCTGTAATGGTCAGAGTTGATGACTAATGGTCAGTGTTGATCACTGTAATAGTCAGAGTTGATCACTGTAATGGTCAGAGTTGATCACTGTAATAGTCAGAGTTGATGGCTGTAATGGTCAGAGTTGATCACTGTAATGGTCAGAGTTGATCACTGTAATAGTCAGAGTTGATCACTGTAATGGTCAGAGTTGATCACTGTAATGGTCAGAGTTGATGGCTGTAATGGTCAGAGTTGATCACTGTAATGGTCAGAGTTGATCACTGTAATAGTGAGAGTTGATCACTGTGATGGTCAGAGTTGATGGCTGTAATGGTCAGAGTTGATCACTGTAATGGTCAGTGTTGATCACTGTAATGGTCAGAGTTAATCACTGTAATGGTCAGAGTAGGTCACTGTAATGGTCAGAGTTGATCACTGTAATAGTCAGAGTTGATCACTGTAATGGTCAGAGTTGATCACTGTAATGGTCAGAGTTGATCACTGTAATAGTCAGAGTTGATCACTGTAATGGTCAGAGTTGATCACTGTAATAGTCAGAGTTGATCACTGTGATGGTCAGAGTTGATGGCTGTAATGGTCAGAGTTGATAGCTGTAATGGTCAGAGTTGATGACTGTAATGGTCAGAGTTGATCACTGTAATAGTCAGAGTTGATCACTGTGATGGTCAGAGTTGATGGCTGTAATGGTCAGATTTGATAGCTGTAATGGTCAGAGTTGATCGCTGTAATAGTCAGAGTTGATCACTGTAATGGTCAGAGTTGATGACTGTAATAGTCAGAGTTGATCACTGTAATGGTCAGAGTTGATGGCTGTAATGGTCAGAGTTGATTACTGTAATGGTCAGAGTTGATCACTGTAATGGTCAGAGTTGATGACTGTAATAGTCAGAGTAGATCACTGTAATGGTCAGAGTTGATCACTGTAATATTCAGAGTTGATTACTGTAATAGTCAGAGTTGATGGCTGTAATAGTCAGAGTTGATCGCTGTAATGGTCAGTGTTGATCACTGAAATGGTCAGAGTTGATGGCTGTAATGGTCAGAGCTGATGACTGTATCAGTCAGAGTTGATGACTGTAATAGTCAGAGTTGATGGCTGTAATGGTCAGAGTTGATGACTGTAATATTCAGAGTTGATGGCTGTAATGGTCAGAGTTGATCACTGTAATGGTCAGAGTTGATCACTGTAGTGGTCAGAGTTGATGACTGTAATGGTCAGAGTTGATCACTGTAATGGTCAGTGTTGATAACTGTAATGGTCAGAGTTGATCACTGTAATAGTCAGAGTTGATGGCTGTAATGGTCAGAGTTGATCACTGTAATGGTCAGGGTTGATCACTGTAATAGTCAGAGTTGATCACTGTAATGGTCAGAGTTGATCGCTGTAATGGTCAGTGTTGATCACTGTAATAGTCAGAGTTGATCACTGTAATAGTCAGAGTTGATGGCTGTAATGGTCAGAGTTGATGGCTGTAATGGTCAGGGTTGATCACTGTAATAGTCAGAGTTGATCACTGTAATGGTCAGAGTTGATCGCTGTAATGGTCAGAGTTGATCGCTGTAATAGTCAGAGTTGATCACTGTAATGGTCAGAGTTGATGGCTGTAATGGTCAGAGTTGATCACTGTAATGGTCAGAGTTGATCACTGTAGGGGTCAGAGTTGATCACTGTAATGGTCTGTGTTGATCACTGTAATGGTCAGAGTTGATCGCTGTAATGGTCAGAGTTGATCACTGTAATGGTCAGAGTTGATGGCTGTAATAGTCAGAGTTGATCACTGTGATGGTCAGAGTTGATCGCTGTAATGGTAAGAGTTGATAGCTGTAATGGTCAGAGTTGATCGCTGTAATGGTCAGATTTGATAGCTGTAATGGTCAGAGTTGATCGCTGTAATAGTCAGAGTTGATCACTGTGATAGTCAGAGTTGATGGCTGTAATAGTCTGAGTAGATCACTGTAATGGTCAGAGTTGATGGCTGTAATGGTCAGAGTTGATAGCTGTAATGGTCAGAGTTGATAGCTGTAATGGTCAGAGCTGATGACTGTATCAGTCAGAGTTGATGACTGTAATAGTCAGAGTTGATGGCTGTAATGGTCAGAGTTGATGACTGTAATATTCAGAGTTGATGGCTGTAATGGTCAGAGTTGATCACTGTAATGGTCAGAGTTGATCACTGTAGTGGTCAGAGTTGATGACTGTAATGGTCAGAGTTGATCACTGTAATGGTCAGTGTTGATAACTGTAATGGTCAGAGTTGATCACTGTAATAGTCAGAGTTGATGGCTGTAATGGTCAGAGTTGATCACTGTAATGGTCAGGGTTGATCACTGTAATAGTCAGAGTTGATCACTGTAATGGTCAGAGTTGATCGCTGTAATGGTCAGTGTTGATCACTGTAATAGTCAGAGTTGATCACTGTAATAGTCAGAGTTGATGGCTGTAATGGTCAGAGTTGATGGCTGTAATGGTCAGGGTTGATCACTGTAATAGTCAGAGTTGATCACTGTAATGGTCAGAGTTGATCGCTGTAATGGTCAGAGTTGATCGCTGTAATAGTCAGAGTTGATCACTGTAATGGTCAGAGTTGATGGCTGTAATGGTCAGAGTTGATCACTGTAATGGTCAGAGTTGATCACTGTAGGGGTCAGAGTTGATCACTGTAATGGTCTGTGTTGATAACTGTAATGGTCAGAGTTGATGGCTGTAATAGTCAGAGTTGATCACTGTGATGGTCAGAGTTGATCGCTGTAATGGTAAGAGTTGATAGCTGTAATGGTCAGAGTTGATCGCTGTAATGGTCAGATTTGATAGCTGTAATGGTCAGAGTTGATCGCTGTAATAGTCAGAGTTGATCACTGTGATAGTCAGAGTTGATGGCTGTAATAGTCTGAGTAGATCACTGTAATGGTCAGAGTTGATGGCTGTAATGGTCAGAGTTGATAGCTGTAATGGTCAGAGTTGATAGCTGTAATGGTCAGAGTTGATGACTGTAATAGTCAGAGTTGATCGCTGTAATAGTCAGAGTTGATCACTGTGATAGTCAGAGTTGATGGCTGTAATAGTCTGAGTAGATCACTGTAATGGTCAGAGTTGATGGCTGTAATGGTCAGAGTTGATAGCTGTAATGGTCAGAGTTGATAGCTGTAATGGTCAGAGTTGATCGCTGTAATAGTCAGAGTTGATCACTGTAATAGTCAGAGTTGATCACTGTAATGGTCAGAGTTGATCACTGTAATAGTCAGAGTTGATCACTGTAATAGTCAGAGTTGATCGCTGTAATGGTCAGAGTTGATTACTGTAATGGTCAGAGTTGATGACTGTAATAGTCAGAGTTGATCACTGTAATGGTCAGAGTTGATGACTGTAATAGTCAGAGTTGATCACTGTAATGGTCAGAGTTGATCACTGTAATGGTCAGAGTTGATCGCTGTAATGGTCAGAGTTGATGACTGTAATAGTCAGAGTTGATGACTGTAATAGTCAGAGTTGATCACTGTAATGGTCAGAGTTGATCGCTGTAATGGTCAGAGTTGATCGCTGTAATGGTCAGAGTTGATGACTGTAATGGTCAGAGTTGATCACTGTAATGGTCAGAGTTGATCACTGTAATGGTCAGAGTTGATCACTGTAATAGTCAGAGTTGATCACTGTAATAGTCAGAGTTGATCACTCTAATGGTCAGAGTTGATGACTGTAATAGTCAGAGTTGATGGCTGTAATGGTCAGAGTTGATCACTGTAATGGTCAGAGTTGATCGCTGTAATGGTCAGAGTTGATGACTGTAATGGTCAGAGTTGATGACTGTAATGGTCAGAGTTGATCACTGTAATGGTCAGAGTTGATCACTGTAATAGTCAGAGTTGATCACTGTAATAGTCAGAGTTGATGGCTGTAATAGTCAGAGTTGATCACTGTAATGGTCAGAGTTGATGACTGTAATGGTCAGAGTGGATCATTGTAATGTTTAGAGTTGATCGCTGTAATGGTCAGAGTTTATCACTGTAATGGTCAGAGTTGATCACTGTAATAGTCAGAGTTGATCGCTGTAATGGTCAGAGTTGATCGCTGTAATGGTCAGAGTTGATCGCTGTAATGGTCAGAGTTGATGGCTGTAATGGTCAGAGTTGATCGCTGTAATGGTCAGAGTTGATCACTGTAATGGTCAGAGTTGATCGCTGTAATGGTCAGAGTTGATCACTGTAATGGTCAGAGTTGATGGCTGTAATGGTCAGTGTTGACGGCTGTAATGGTCAGAGTTGATCGCTGTAATGGTCAGAGTTGATCGCTCTAATGGTCAGAGTTGATGGCTGTAATGGTCAGAGTTGATCTCTGTAATGGTCAGAGTTGATGGCTGTAATGGTCAGAGTTGATCTCTGTATTGGTCAGAGTTGATCACTGTAATGGTCAGAGTTGATCACTGTAATGGTCAGAGTTGATCACTGTAATGGTCTCTTACTGGAGTTCCTAAGAAAACAGCTGGTCCAGAACGCAAGCAGCTGGGATTCTAACAAACACTAAACAGATCTCAGATCAGTCCTATTTTAAAAGAGCTGCACTGACTACCTGTATCTTTTAGACCAGACTTTAAACTTCTGTACTCGTCTATAAATCTCTAGATAATCTAGGAACCTGCTACATCACAGAACGTCTCTCTGTTTATGTTCCAGCAGCTGATCTTAGATCTGCAGATACTGACCTTCTGTACAAACACCTTCAGTAACATACAGAGAACCTGGAGAGACTCTTTCAGCTCTGTAACTCAGACTGTAGGTCCTCTGTTCTAGACGAGTCCTGATCTAGAGACGTCACTAAGCCTGAATTTCTAAATAACTGCTGATCTAAAAACAGTCCGTGTGTTTTGCATTGTAAAGCAGCGGCGAGCGGCGTCTGACACAGTGCCTCGCTTCAGGACACGTAGGTAAATGACTTCGTCAGAACCCCACACAGAGAACCAAGTTCTTCAGTAGAACCAATCAGAACGTCTGTAAGCTTAGACAGCTAGTTGTCATGGCGCTACAATCATTTTACAGTTACACCCAAAAAATAAGTAAAAACAAAACAAAAAACAAACAAACAGCATCAAATAGTGAGTGCTGGAACGTTATGTCTATACATTTTGAAAGGAAAAGTATACAAACAAACAAACAAACAAGTAAACAAAGCACAAACACATGAAAAGCATTGAGCTCAGTATCAGTATCATAATCATTAGCAGCTCTTCTAGACCACATAACCAGCTAAGCTTGATCAGTGCTCGAACAAGGCTAATTCACAGTTCTAAACAAACAAACAAACAAACAAACAAGTAAACAAACAAAAACAAGAAGAAATAAATTGTAACTGTTATTATTTTATTTATTAGTTTAGTCTCTAGACAGCTGTGCTTCACAACACTCCTTAATGCTAACCCAACAAGATGCTAACCCAGCTAAATGCTAATTTAATGATAACTAAGCTAGATGTTGGCCTAGCTTTATGCTACCTTAGATAGATGCTACCTTAGCTAGATGCTAGCCTAACTAAATTCTATCACAGCTAAATGCTAACCCAGCTAGATGCTAACACAGCCAGATGATAGCTATGTGATAAGCTAACTTAATCCTTGCTAGGTAGATGCTAACCCAGCTAGGTGCTAGCGTGGCTGGTGCTACTGCTGGGTGGTAGACCCAGTGCTGCAGTGTGATCCCGAGACTGGACCGTGTGTGAGAGGCTGATTAGTGCTAGTGTTCAGTCGGTCAGTGAGAAAGACTGACCTCTGCTTCTGTCCCCTCTCTTCTCAGAGACAAACTCCAGACCTGACCGGCTTCAACTGGTGAGAAACACAGACGTTCTCCATCACACATTCATACATCACACCTTCATACATCACACCTTCACACATCACACCTACACACCTTCACACATCACACCTTCATACATCACACCTTCATACATCACACCTTCACACATCACACCTACACACCTTCACACATCACACCTTCATACATCACACCTTCATACATCACACCTACACACCTTCACACATCACACCTTCATACATCACACCTTCACACATCACACCTTCATACATCACAGCTTCACACATCACACCTACACACCTTCACACATCACACCTTCACACATCACACCTCATACCTTCATACATCACACCTACACACCTTCACACATCACACATTCATACATCACACCTTCATACATCACACCTTCACACATCACACCTACACACCTTCACACATGACACCTTCATACATCACACCTTCATACATCACACCTACACACCTTCACACATCACACCTTCATACATCACACCTTCACACATCACACCTTCATACATCACAGCTTCACACATCACACCTACACACCTTCATACATCACACCTTCACACATCACACCTTCATACATCACAGCTTCACACATCACACCTACACACCTTCACACATCACACCTTCACACATCACACCTTCACACATCACACCTCATACCTTCATACATCACACCTACACACCTTCACACATCACACATTCATACATCACACCTTCACACATCACACCTACACACCTTCACACATCAAACCTTCATACATCACACCTACACACCTTCACACCTTCATACATCACACCTTCACACATCACACCTTCATACATCACAGCTTCACACATCACACCTACACACCTTCACACATCACACCTTCACACATCACACCTAATACCTTCATACATCACACCTACACACCTTCACACATCACACATTCATACATCACACCTTCATACATCACACCTTCACACATCACACCTACACACCTTCACACATCACACCTTCATACATCACACCTTCATACATCACAGCTTCACACATCACACCTACACACCTTCACACATCACACCTTCACACATCACACCTTCACACATCACACCTTCATACATCACAGCTTCACACATCACACCTACACACCTTCACACGTCACACCTTCATACGTCACACCTTCATACATCACACCTTCACACATCACACCTACACACCTTCACACATCACACCTTCATACATCACAACTTCATACATCACACCTACACACCTTCACACATCACACCTTCATACATCACAACTTCACACATCACACCTTCATACATCACACCTTCACACATCACACCTTCATACATCACAGCTTCACACATCACACCTACACACCTTCACACATCACACCTTCACACATCACACCTACACACCTTCACACATCACACATTCATACATCACACCTTCATACATCACACCTTCACACATCACACCTACACACCTTCACACATCACACCTTCATACATCACACCTTCATACATCACACCTTCATACATCACACCTACACACCTTCACACATCACACCTTCACACATCACACCTTCACACATCACACCTTCATACATCACAGCTTCATACATCACACCTACACACCTTCACACATCACACCTTCACACATCACACCTTCATACATCACACCTTCATACATCACAGCTTCACACATCACACATTACACCATCACACCTACACATATCACATCTTCATACATCACACCTTCACACATCACACCTCATACCTTCATACATCACACCTACACACCTTCACACATCACACCTCATACCTTCACACATCACACCTACACACCTTCACACATCACACCTTCATACATCACACCTTCACACATCACACCTTCACACATCACACCTCATACCTTCATACATCACACCTACACACCTTCACACATCACACCTACACACCTTCACACATCACACCTTCATACATCACACCTTCACACATCACACCTTCACACATCACACCTCATACCTTCATACATCACACCTACACACCTTCACACATCACACCTTCATACATCACACCTTCACATATCACACATCACACCTTCACACATCACACCTTCACACATCACACCTTCACACATCACACCTTCATACATCACACCTTCATACATCACACCTCATACCTTCATACATCACACCTACACACATCACAGCTACACATATCAAACCTTCATACATCACACCTTCACATATCACACATCACACCTTCACACATCACACCTTCACACATCACACCTTTATACATCACACCTTCATACATCACACATCAAACATTCACACATCACAGCTACACATATTAAACCTTCATACATCACACCTACACACATCACACCTTCATACATCACACCTTCATACATCACACCTTCATACATCACACCTTCACACCTTCACACATCACACCTTCATACATCACACCTTCATACATCGCACCTTCACACCTTCACACATCACACCTACACACCTTCACACATCCCACCTTCATACATCACACCTTCACATATCACACCTACACACATCACACCTTCATACATCACACCTTCACACATCACACCTTCACACATCACACCTTCATACATCACACCTTCAAACCTTCACACCTCATACCTTCACACATCACACCTACACACCTTCACACATCACACCTCATACCTTCACACATCACACCTTCATACATCACACCTTCATACATCGCACCTTCACACCTTCACACATCACACCTACACACCTTCACACATCCCACCTTCATACATCACACCTTCACATATCACACCTTCACACATCACACCTCATACCTTCACACATCACACCTTCATACATCACACCTTCATACATCACACCTTCATACATCGCACCTTCACACCTTCACACATCACACCTACACACCTTCACACATCCCACCTTCATACATCACACCTTCACACATCACACCTACACACCTTCACACATCACACCTTCATACATCACACCTTCATACATCACACCTTCATACATCACAGCTTCACACATCACACCTACACACCTTCACACATCACACCTTCACACATCACACCTTCACACATCACACCTTCATACATCACAGCTTCATACATCACACCTACACACCTTCACACATCACACCTTCACACATCACACCTTCATACATCACACCTTCATACATCACAGCTTCACACATCACACATTACACCATCACACATCACACCTACACATATCACATCTTCATACATCACACCTTCACACATCACACCTCATACCTTCATACATCACACCTACACACCTTCACACATCACACCTCATACCTTCACACATCACACCTACACACCTTCACACATCACACCTTCATACATCACACCTTCACACATCACACCTTCACACATCACACCTCATACCTTCATACATCACACCTACACACCTTCACACATCACACCTACACACCTTCACACATCACACCTTCATACATCACACCTTCACACATCACACCTTCACACATCACACCTCATACCTTCATACATCACACCTACACACCTTCACACATCACACCTTCATACATCACACCTTCACATATCACACATCACACCTTCACACATCACACCTTCATACATCACACCTTCATACATCACACCTACACACCTTCACACATCAGAGCTACACATATCAAACCTTCATACATCACACCTTCATACATCACACCTCATACCTTCATACATCACACCTACACACCTTCACACATCACAGCTACACATATCAAACCTTCATACATCACACCTTCACACATCACACCTCATACCTTCACACATCACACCTACACACCTTCACACATAACACCTTCATACATCACACCTTCATACATCACACCTTCACATATCACACATCACACCTTCACACATCACACCTTCACACATCACACCTTTATACATCACACCTTCATACATCACACATCAAACATTCACACATCACAGCTACACATATTAAACCTTCATACATCACACCTTCATACATCACACCTTCATACATCACACCTTCATACATCACACCTTCACACCTTCACACATCACACCTTCATACATCACACCTTCATACATCGCACCTTCACACATCACACCTACACACCTTCACACATCCCACTTTCATACATCACACCTTCACATATCACACCTACACACATCACACCTTCATACATCACACCTTCACACATCACACCTTCATACATCACACCTTCATACATCACACCTTCACACCTTCACACCTCATACCTTCACACATCACACCTACACACCTTCACACATCACACCTTCATACATCACACCTTCATACCTTCACACATCACACCTTCATACATCACACCTTCATACATCGCACCTTCACACCTTCACACATCACACCTACACACCTTCACACATCCCACCTTCATACATCACACCTTCACATATCACACCTTCACACATCACACCTCATACCTTCACACATCACACCTTCATACATCACACCTTCATACATCGCACCTTCACACCTTCACACATCACACCTACACACCTTCACACATCCCACCTTCATACATCACACCTTCATACATCACACCTTCACATATCAAACCTTCACACGTCACACCTCATACCTTCACACATCAGACCTTCATACATCACACCTTCACACATCACACCTACACACCTTCACACATCACACCTTCACATATCACACATCACACCTTCATACATCACAGCTTCATACATCACACCTTCACACATCACACCTTCACACATCACACCTTCATACATCACACATCACACCTACACACCTTCACACATCACACCTTCATACATCACACCTTCACATATCACACATCACACCTTCATACATCACACCTTCATACATCACACCTTCACACCATCACACCTTCACACATCACACATCACACCTTCATACATCACACCTACACACCTTCACACATCACACCTTCATACATCACACCTTCACACCTTCACACATCACACCTACACACCTTCACACATCACGCCTTCATACATCATGCCTTCATACATCACACATCACACCTTCACACATCACACCTTCACAAATCACGCCTTCATACATCACACCTTCACACATCACACATCACACCTTCACACATCACACCTACACACCTTCACACATCACACCTTCACACATCACACCTTCATACATCACACCTTCACACATCACACCTACACATATCACACCTTCACACATCACACCTACACACCTTCACACATCACAGCTACACATATCACACCTTCATACATCACACCTACACACCTTCACACATCACACCTTCATACATCACACCTACACACCTTCACACATCACACCTACACACATCACACCTACACATATCACACCTTCATACATCACACCTACACATATCACACCTACACATATCACACCTTCACACATCACACCTTCACACATCACACCTACACACCTTCACACCTACACACATCACACCTACACATATCACACCTTCATACATCACACCTACACATATCACACCTTCATACATCCCACCTACACATATCACACCTACACATATCACACCTTCAGACATCACACCTACACATATCACACCTTCACACATCACACCTTCACACATCACACCTACACACCTTCACACATCACACCTACACATATCAAACCTTCATACATCACACTTACACATATCAAACCTTCATACATCACACTTACACATATCACACCTTCATACATCACACCTACACATATCACACCTTCACACATCACACCTTCACACATCACACCTACACACCTTCACACATCACACCTTCACACATCACACCTACACACCTTCATACATCACACCTACACATATCAAACCTTCATACATCACACCTTCATACATCACACCTACACATATCACACCTTCATACATCACACCTACACATATCACACCTACACATATCAAACCTTCATACATCACACCTTCACACATTAGACCTTCACATCTTCACACATCACACCTACACACATCACACCTACACATATCACACCTTCATACATCACACCTACACATATCACACCTTCATACATCCCACCTACACATATCACACCTACACATATCACACCTTCATACATCACACCTACACATATCACACCTTCACACATCACACCTTCACACATCACACCTACACACCTTCACACATCACACCTACACATATCAAACCTTCATACATCACACTTACACATATCACACCTTCATACATCACACTTACACATATCACACCTTCATACATCACACCTACACATATCACACCTTCACACATCACACCTTCACACATCACACCTACACACCTTCACACATCACACCTACACACCTTCATACATCACACCTACACATATCAAACCTTCATACATCACACCTTCACACATTACACCTTCACACATCACACCTTCATACATCACACCTACACATATCACACCTTCATACATCACACCTACACATATCACACCTACACATATCAAACCTTCATACATCACACCTTCACACATTAGACCTTCACATCTTCACACATCACACCTACACACCTTCACACATCACACCTACACATATCACACCTTCATACATCACACCTACACATATCACACCTTCATACATCACACCTACACACCTTCACACATCACACCTACACACATCACACCTTCACACATCACACCTACACATATCACACCTTCATACATCACACCTACACATATCACACCTACAAATATCACACCTTCACACATCACACCTTCACACATCACACCTTCACACATCACACCTACACACATCACACCTACACACCTTCACACATCACACCTACACACATCACACCTACACATATCACACCTTCATACATCACACCTACACATATCACACCTTCATACATCCCACCTACACATATCACACCTACACATATCACACCTTCATACATCACACCTACACATATCACACCTTCACACATCACACCTACACACCTTCACACATCACACCTACACATATCAAACCTTCATACATCACACTTACACATATCACACCTTCATACATCACACTTACACATATCACACCTTCATACATCACACCTACACATATCACACCTTCACACATCACACCTTCACACATCACACCTACCCACCTTCACACATCACACCTTCACACATCACACCTTCATACATCACACCTTCACACATCACACCTTCACACATCACACCTACACACCTTCATACATCACACCTACACATATCAAACCTTCATACATCACACCTTCACACATTACACCTACACACATCACACCTTCACACATCACACCTTCACACATCACACCTACACACCTTCATACATCACACCTACACATATCAAACCTTCATACATCACACCTTCACACATTACACCTTCATACATCACACCTTCATACATCACACCTACACATATCACACCTTCATACATCACACCTACACATATCACACCTACACATATCAAACCTTCATACATCACACCTTCACACATTAGACCTTCACAACCTTCACACATTACACCTACACACATCACACCTTCACACATCCCACACCTTCACACATCACACTACAACACCTTCATACATCACACCTACACATATCAAACCTTCATACATCACACCTTCACATATTACACCTTCACACATCACACTTCATACAATCACACCCTACACATATCACACCTTCATACATCACACCTACACATATCACACCTACACATATCAAACCTTCATACATCACACCTTCACACATTAGACCTTCACATCTTCACACATCACACCTACACACCTTCACACATCACACCTACACATATCACACCTACACATATCACACCTTCATACATCACACCTGCACATATCACACCTTCACACATCACACCTTCACACATCACACCTACACACGTTCACACATCACACCTACATATATCACACCTTCATACATCACACCTTCACACATCACACCTTCAATCATCACACCTTCACACATCACACCTTCATACATCACACATCACACCTTCATACATCACACCTACACACCTTCATACATTACACCTTCACACATCACACCTTCATACATCACACCTACACACCTTCACACATCACACCTTCACACATCACACCTTCATACATCACACATCACACCTTCACACATCACACCTTCATACATCACACCTTCACACATCACACCTTCACACATCAGACCTTTTAGTTTTGGCTTTAATGAGTTTTCTTTTAATTATGTAAATGAGATCAGACCAGCTGTGCGCTGTACTGTGATCAGGTCAGTACTGAAAGACAGTGATTAGAAGTGATTGTGTTACTGTGCTGAAATATGATTGGTCCTCGTTTGGTTATACTGGTCTGTGATGCTGACGCAGGTAGATTGATTCCCAGTATGAGTCCACAGTTCCCAGCAGCACAGCCCCAGTTCAGACACGTCAGGATGTTTAACTGGTGAACTGAATGGGAGATGTGATGTTTGAACAGAAGTACCTGGTAAAGGTGAACTGCTGTAAGGAACCGTGTGGGTCTGTCAGGTTCGCAGGTAATATGGACCGAGCGGAGGCCAAGACGCTGCTGATGTCTCGCTCTGACGGGACGTTTCTGGTCCGGCAGAAAGACGGAGGAGAGTTCGCCATCAGCATCAAGTACCTACACCACCTGCACACGCACACATATACACATATACCATATATACACGTTTCTATTGGTCCATCCTGAAACATTCACACAGTGTAAACAGCCTTTATATATATAACAGTAATTATATATATATATATATATATATATATATATATAAATATATATATAAATATATATATATATATATATATATATATATATCCTCTTTCTTTCTCTGTCTCTCTCTATCCTTTCTCTCTCTCTCACTCTCTCTCTCAGGTTTAATATGGATATCAGGCATATTAAGATCACTCTGGCTGAAGGTCTCTACAGGATAAATGATAAGAAAGCCTTCAAAGGGCTCATGGTGAGTAACGCACCCGACTCGACTCGACTCATCAGCTCGTTCAGACCCTTCACTGAATCATTAGCACCCGACTCGACTCATCAGCTCGTTCAGACCCTTCACTGAATCATTAGCACCCGACTCGACTCATCAGCTCGTTCAGTCCCTTCACTGAAATCATTAGCACCCGACTCGATTCACTAGCTCGTCAGACTCTTCACTGAATCATTAGCACCCCGACTCGATTCACTAGCTCATTCAGACTCTTCACTGAATCATTAGCACCCGACTCGACTCATCAGCTCGTTCAGAGTCTTCACTGAATCATTAGCACCCGACTCGACTCATCAGCTGGTTCAGACTCTTCACTGAATCATTAGCACCCGACTCGACTCATCAGCTCGTTCAGAGTCTTCACTGAATCATTAGCACCCGACTCGACTCGACTCATCAGCTCGTTCAGACCCTTCACTGAATCATTAGCACCCGACTCGATTCACTAGCTCGTTCAGACTCTTCACTGAATCATTAGCACCCGACTCGACTCATCAGCTCGTTCAGAGTCTTCACTGAATCATTAGCACCCGACTCGACTCATCAGCTCGTTCAGACTCTTCACTGAATCATTAGCACCCGACTCGATTCACTAGCTCGTTCAGACTCTTCACTGAATCATTAGCACCCGACTCGACTCATCAGCTCGTTCAGACCCTTCACTGAATCATTAGCACCCGACTCGATTCACTAGCTCGTTCAGACTCTTCACTGAATCATTAGCACCCGACTCGACTCATCAGCTCGTTCAGACCCTTCACTGAATCATTAGCACCCGACTCGACTCATCAGCTCGTTCAGACCCTTCACTGAATCATTAGCACCCGACTCGATTCACTAGCTCGTTCAGACTCTTCACTGAATCATTAGCACCCGACTCGATTCACTAGCTCATTCAGACTCTTCACTGAATCATTAGCACCCGACTCGACTCATCAGCTCGTTCAGAGTCTTCACTGAATCATTAGCACCCGACTCGACTCATCAGCTGGTTCAGACTCTTCACTGAATCATTAGCACCCGACTCGATTCACTAGCTCGTTCAGACTCTTCACTGAATCATTAGCACCCGACTCGACTCATCAGCTCGTTCAGAGTCTTCACTGAATCATTAGCACCTGACTCGACTCATCAGCTCGTTCAGAGTCTTCACTGAATCATTAGCACCTGACTCGACTCATCAGCTCGTTCAGAGTCTTCACTGAATCATTAGCACCCGACTCGATTCACTAGCTCGTTCAGACTCTTCACTGAATCATTAGCACCCGACTCGACTCATCAGCTCGTTCAGAGTCTTCACTGAATCATTAGCACCCGACTCGACTCATCAGCTGGTTCAGACTCTTCACTGAATCATTAGCACCCGACTCGATTCACTAGCTCGTTCAGACTCTTCACTGAATCATTAGCACCCGACTCGATTCACTAGCTCGTTCAGACTCTTCACTGAATCATTAGCACCCGACTCGACTCATCAGCTCGTTCAGAGTCTTCACTGAATCATTAGGAATCATTAGGAGATGGTTATGGCTAGTGGGTATAGAGGGATTTTGACTGAGACTTCAGGTCCGGTACAGCTCTCAGTGAGTCCTTACACTCCAGACAGGTCTCCTCTCTTCATTTGACACCAAGATAAGAAGTTCCAACAGGGTTAACATCTCACCAGACTTTGTGGTGCCCACACCAGTGCTGGACTGCAAACCCCACTAACCTTCTTTGGTCTTTGAAGACAGTTGAGGTTTCAGACTCTATAAATCATTGTACAAACCCAAAACAGCCCAACATAAACATTCCATCTTTTTAACGAACAGACCTACGTACAGCGTGAAGACAGCAGGTAACAGGGCTACAAACTGTATCCGGACCCTTAGTGGGGCTGCAGTGTGGTCCCTCATACCTCGAGTTAGACCACCTCCGTAAAGGACTGTGCACTATGAGGGCTAGTGGCTTTTTTGCAGGGCTTTCAACACGGGTGTGACTTCTAAACAACTTCCTCAGCCCACCAGCTCCACCTCTTCTCACCCTTCACCGATCTGTCTCTCTTCTCTCTCCTCTCAGGATCTGGTGCAGTACTATCAGGACAACACTCTGAAGGAGTGCTTCAAGGACGTAGACACTCGCCTGCAGATCCCCTTCAAGCAGCCGGAGCAGAGCGGGTCCTCGTACACACACCAGCCCACCAGAGGTAACACACCACATCACACAGCAGTGGTGCCCACTGTGTCCACTCACTGTCC
The DNA here is from genome assembly GCA_021613375.1 of Megaleporinus macrocephalus. Classification (NCBI taxonomy): domain Eukaryota; kingdom Metazoa; phylum Chordata; class Actinopteri; order Characiformes; family Anostomidae; genus Megaleporinus; species Megaleporinus macrocephalus. The sequence goes on along the minus strand of CM038722.1, from coordinate 35,110,758 downwards.
ACTCTATTAGACACTCCTACTACTTGCTGGTCCACCTTGTAGATGTAAAGTCAGAGACAGTAGCTCATTTGCTGAGGTGTTTAAACACTCCAGCACCACGTCAGTGTCACTGCAGTGCTGAGAATGATCCACCTCCCTAATAGTATCTGCTCTGTGGTGGTCCTGTGGGGGTCCTGCTGTAACATGCTAAGGTGAAGCTAAGGTGAGCATGCTCTGTGCAGGTATGAGCGAGCGCTACTTCGGCACAGCGAAGGTCCGGTATGATTTCTCGGCGCGGGACCGCACTGAGCTGTCTCTGAGAGAAGGAGACACTGTGAAGATCATCTCCAAGAAAGCACACAACGGCTGGTGGAAGGGAGAGGTGTACGGCCGGGTAGGACACTCGCACCACACCTGCCCACTCAGTGTAGCATCACTCAGATACCTGTACCTGCTCATGCTAACCCAGCGCCGGCTCAGCGCGGGTTCAGTTCTCAACAAATTATGATCTAGATATATAAATATATACACACTGAATACTGCACACACACACAGATGTGTATATATTGTGTGTGTGTTTGTGTGCAGTATATGCCGTCTTAATACATATTGTATATATGTATATTGTATATGTATATATATGTATATATCTCATGGCTGTCCAATGAAAAATGTGTATATCCATTTTTGTCGATTTATATTTTTCTATGATGAATGGACCAATAGAAATGCTCCACAATAGCCTGGACAATAATTCTAGTTTCATTGACTTACATTGAAAGCAAAGACTCTGGTCTCTCTTGTATACCTTGACAATATACACTGCATGAGAACAAAACTTAAATTGCTTAACTGAATAATTAATGAAACTTCTAATATGTATATATATATATATATATATATATATATATGTGTGTGTGTGTGTGTGTGTGTGTATGAGAGTATTTGTATTTACTTATATGCAGTACTATTTACATATATGGCATGGTCTCATATATATATATATATATATATAATATATATATATATATATATATTATATATTTATTAGTATATATATATATATATATATAATATTGGACCTCAGAATTAGAACTTCAAGTGATTAACTGATTGATCGATTAAACTTCTAATATAACTTATATATAAATACAAGATCTCCAAATAGCAACTTTACAGAAAACAACATACTTTACTTTCAATGTATGTATATGTGTGTGTAATATATTTATATATATATATGTGTGTGTGTGTACCTATGTGCAGTACTTTTCACATATATGACATGGCATAATATATATATAACCTTTGAGCTATATATATATATATATATATACATATATATATGTATATAATATATATATATATATAATATATATAGTTATATGAACTATATATATATATATATATATATATTTATATATATATATATATATATATATATATATATATATATAAAATGTGAATTATTATTATTATTAACTAATATAACATGTATATAAAAACAAATATCTGCAAACTTTACAAAAGGGCCACAACACACGGTACAATATATATACTATATATATATATATATATATAATATATATATATATAATATATACACACACACACACACACACACACACACACACACACACACACACACACACACTCAATGTAAGTCTATGGAACCAGAATGTGATTTTGGAGCATTTCTATTGGTTCATTCATCATAAAATATTTAAACAATGAAAAGAGCTGCTTCCTTAAAGCACGCAGAAAAATAAAACACTATATACACACATATATAATGAAGTATTAACCTGTATTGTATATTAAGTATATATATTTTCTAAGCCTAGCTTGAGTTTAACCTTCATATTAAACCCAGTTTAGCCCAAATATATTCAACCAAACTAAAACATCACACACCCATGAAAGTAACGATCAGTATCCTGTTCTCTTTGTTTTGTGTGTTTGTTGTTGTGTTTGTTTTTCTGTAGGTGGGGTTATTTCCTGCGAACTATGTAGAGGAGGAGCATTCCGACTACTGCTGATTCACTGATTCACTCACACACTCGACTCTTCGAATCTCTCGGTTCTGAACACTGCTGACCCGGACTCACCGAACCAGAACATCTCGGCTGTAGAAGAACCACACTGCAGTTCTTGCTGACTCCCTGATTCACTGAGTCATTTACATTCTGATCGACTCCTCAGATGTTCTGATTCTTTGAATCTTTTTTTTTACTTGCTGTCAATGCTTTTGTTTTTATTATTACCTGTAAATCGCTCCGCCCAGTCTAGATTCTTTACACAAGAAAATAATGAAGATAGTGTTTCTGTAAGAACTGAGCGATTCTTATTCAAGCAAACGACTCCTCGACTCGGAATGACCTGGAACAGTGAACCGTCTCCAGATTTGTTTCTCGGTTCTGCTCAGAGTTCTGAAACAAGAGCATATAGAACTCAAACACTCTATAACAAGAGTCTATTTTCTATTATTCCATATTTCTAAACAGATTCCAGAACTTTCTGGTGAATCACCACAACGTACTTCACTTGACAATTGACCAGAAGTTTTGCAAGCGTGGCAAAATCTTTAAGCTCCACCCCCTACAGATATGTTAGTGTGATAATTTGGTGGCTATAATAAGCAGAACAGTATGAAATGAAAAATTCTACCAACGTTTGTTCTTGTAAAGATTCACTGAGTCGTTCAGAGAGTCATTTCTGGGTTAGGGTTAGTGAATCACTCACTGTTTCAGGCATTGCAGTTGATTATGATTGTAAGGTGAGGGGTATTTAAGAGTAAGAGATGGGAATAGAATGGGGGGATGTTACGGGGTTGAATTCCAGAGCTTCTGAAGTTTGTAATGTCTTGCCTGTAATTGTGTGACACTGTCTGAAACTTTGATTCAATAAAAATTCAACTGCGGTGATGAAGCCATGATGTGTAGAATCCTCCCCCAGTATTAATACTGTAGTAGTAGTAGTAGTAGTATGGTTATATAACTCAGTATGGGCGATCCTACTGAACTGGTTCTCAATCAGAGCTGAAACAATTTCAGGACTGATGTTGGACTTCCAGCTTAACTATATTTATTATAACTAACAATTGGACCTTCGCCAAAACAGTCTTTACCGAACTTCACCAACTGTTACAGTAGAGACTGTAGTTTTGGTGGTGATGGTTTTAACCCATTTAGAGCACAACTTTTAAAACTCTCGCCAGTACATGACCAGCAAACATAGTTTTAAACACAGTTAACATTGGTAGACCTGGTAGAACCTGGTAGAACATTGGTGTTTTGGTAATGACTGTTCCACACTGGTTTTCAGGCTTTGGGACGACCCAGAGAGACAGGGACACAGTCTCACTTTTAGCTCTAAAATCCAAGGGCGTGGCCAAAATAAGGCTCCGCCCACTCTATAGAGCTCTGTGTTTCAGAGGTGAAATGAAAACTTGAGACAGTATTTCTTTGCATTCCTGCATTATTAACTAATTAAGATGTAAACAGAGTCGAGTGGTCTGGTGTTAAACGCAGAGTTAGTCTATTACGCCATCTAGTGTTGATTTACAAATATTGTATCAGAAGGTAAACACTGTCTGAAACTCTCTGTCCTAGATACAGTCAGATCTGTTTACAGTGGAGGTGAATGGAACCAGACGTCCACCTCTAAAAGCTCCTCACAGAAAGTTCTTACAGTAGATGTTATAAATACACTGTCTGGTTCTGAGACTCTGTTTATGATAGTTTAGAGAAGATCTCAGTCTTAAACTCCATTCATGGTGGAGGGATACATGCAGGACGCTGTGAGGTTCAAATAGTCCCCAAAGAAAACCTAGTATTTTCACATTTTACCATCAACATCCAGATAAACTCAGAAGACACGTGTAGCTTCACTGGTGGGTTTCATAGTAAATACAATGTGTAGATTAGTGTTGTACACATGGAGACCCCTGGTTACCATCACAATCACTGTAAACACCATCACCACCACTGTAAACACCATCACCACCACTGTAAACATCACCACCACCACCACTGTAAACACCATCACCACCTCTGTACACAACATCACCACCACTACTGTAAACACCATCACCACCACTGTAAACACCATCACCACCACCACTGTAAACACCATCACAACCACTGTAAACATCATCACCACCACTGTAAACACCATCACCACCACCGTAAACACCATCTCCACTGTAAACACCATCACCACCACCGTAAACACCATCTCCACTGTAAACACCATCTGAATCATTTCACACTAAACTTCTAAACTGTGAATAATCACTGAATTACACAGAAACCCGTATACTGATTATTAATTATTTTAATTATGATTTTACTTACAAAAATCAATAAACACATTTAAAATAATAACGTATATAAATACTTTTATTTCCAAATATCAAAACAAAACAAAACAAAATTCAACTGAAGACACATCTGCTGTCTTTAATCAGGTGTCAGTGTCAGTGTGTTTGGGGGTGTGAGTGGGTGTGAGTGTGAATATGTGTGTGTGTGTTATGTATGTGTGTATGAGTTGGGGGAGGGGGGGTGATGCATGATTTCTGCCCTCTACTGGTAATAAAGCTCCAGATTCATCCCATCATGGATCTCATCTGATAAACACAAGTCAAGGACAGACACCAAGAACCTGGACATTCCAGTAGAACATGATTAGTACATCACTATTCATTCACTCACTACATTCACTATTCACACAGATCACAGATCAGCTGCCCGATCACTGGTCTATCACCTTCAGACATTTCATACTGGTCAAGAAATTCTGTGGCTGAAATTTATTTGATAGGGTTTAAAAATGGGATCATATCTGATATAATCTTATATTTGTCGTTATATATATATATATATATATATATACACATATACACACACACACACACACACACAATAGTGGCAAAAGTATTTGCTCGACTGCTTCACACGCATATGAACTTGGAGTGACATAGGCCACAGGGTCATAGGGTTTAATATGATGTTGGCCCAACCTTTGCAGCTGTAACAGCTTCAGCTCTTCTGGGAAGTCTCTCCACACGGTTTAGGAGAGTGTTTATGGGAATGTTTGACCAACAGTTCTTCCAGAAGACCATTTGTGAGATCAGACACTGAAGTTGGACGAGAAGCTCTGGCTCAGTCTCCGCTCTAATTCATCCCAAAGGTGTTCTATCAGGTTGAGGTCAGGACTCTGTGCAGGCCAGTCAGGTTCTTCCACACCAAACTCCTCCTCCATGTCTTTATGGAGCTGCTTTGTGGACTGGTGGGCAGTCATGTTGGAACAGGAAGGGGCCGAGCCCACCTCCTGAAAAGCAACCCCACACCGTAATCCCCCCTCCACCAAACTTTACACTCGGCACAATGCAGTCAGACAAGTACCGTCTCCTGGCAACCGTCAAACTCAGACTCGTCCATCGGATTACCCGACGGAGGTCTGTAGTGATGGACTCTGTAGAAAGTTGGTGACCAGCATCCGCTGACCCGCTCTGTCATTGTACGTGTTCTACCACTTGGTGTCTGAGTTGCTGTCGTTCTCAATCACTTCCACTTTGTTAGAACACCACTGACAGTCCACTGTGGAATATTTAGTAGTGAGGAAACTTCACCACTGGACTTGTTACACAGGTGGTGTCCTATCACGGTATCACGCTGGAGTTCACTGAGCTGCTGGTTTATACACCTGTGGTCATAACAGTGATTGAACACCTGAATCTGAACTCAGTGATCGGGATGTGGGAGTGAACACTTTTGCCAATATATATATAATATATATATATATATATATATAATATATAATATATATATATATATATATATATATATATATATATATACACATACATACATATACACACACACACACACACACACAACTAAGGGTTTTTTGTGTTGTTCTCGTTCTGAAGGATACAGTCTCCCAGCGTTACGTGGTCCTTGAATATGGTGTACCTGCGAAAGAGAAGAACATTAATATATAAATACACAAGAATCAGAGCTTGAAAACATCTGTGCACATCAACCTGATCCAGTTTCCTGGACGTCGTCCAGCGAGTGACTGACTGAAGATACAATCTAGTAAAATGAGGTGTTTGCTGGGCGACTGTTCCAGAGCAGAACGTGTCAGAACATCTTCCACAGCAGTGATGAAACACTGTAGACCTTAACATGGTGGTGCAAATGAAGTGTGGAGCAAAAATAAGTATAGTACGCCATCTAGTGTTGATTTACAAACACAGTACCATAAGAAAACTAGAGAAGAGCATTTTGTGAAGGAAACACAGGATGGTAAACGACAAGTAGAGGGGTGTGGGTCAGTGTGTCTGTGGATTAGTGAGCAATGGAAAAAAAAGAGGGATGGAATAAAACGATAAACAGACGAGTGTGGGATGAACCAACACTGCAGTCGTGGTCAGGGGTCTGTCCTGAATTAGTGTATGTGAAACGGTGTCTGTGGGTGGAGCAGAAGTTCAGTAGATTGGCGTGCACTTTTCCATCCTATTCATTCTCTGTGGGAGAAAATTCCAGAAAATTCCGCTCCTATCTGGAATCCGTGCATCCAATCAAAAAGCTGTTTAGAAGTCTGAATCAGACTGTCAGACCAGGCAGTCTGGAGCTGGAATGGTTGGTAAACAACATCTGAACCATCTCACACCCAAAAACATGAATGCTGAATTTTAGTGGAACTTTCTGGAAAATTTGGAACAATCCATATCGGAGAAGATCTGAAGTGGAAAGCCGTGAAGAGGAACGCTCACCATTTCTTCAGGACAATTTTGTCCCATCGAGTGCCGGTCTGAGCAGCTATCAGCTTCTTCAGATCTCCAATAGTGTCCTCAGAACTGCACACTGTTAAGAACATACACACTACACAGAACTCAGCACACCCAGGAGCAGCTGGTACAGTCTGTGGTCAAAGCTGTTCCCCTGTTAGGACCTCCAGGTCTGCTTCTCTCTACGGTGGTCCCTGGTGGGACCGTACACCACAATAACACATGGAGATACTTCAGGACTATAGCAAACACAGACATGATGACAGCTAATCAATGAACACTAAACCCACCTGGATCATTCTCAGCACTGCAGTGACACTGAGGCGGTGCTGGTGTGAGTGGATCAGACAGTGTTTAAACACTGTGTCCACACACTGTCCACTCTATTAGACACTCCTACTACTTGCTGGTCCACCTTGTAGATGTAAAGTCAGAGACTAACATAGAGACACTCTAGTCCTTCATCAGTGGACACAGGACGCCGTCCACAGGACGCTGCTGTCTGGATAGTTTTGGTTGGTGGACGATTCTCAGTCCAGCAGTGACACTGAGGTGTTTAAACACTCCAGCAGCAGCACTGCTGTGTCTGATCCACTCACACCAGCACAACACACACTAACTAACACACCACCACCACGTCAGTATCACTGCAGTGCTGAGAATGACCCACCTCCCTAATAGTATTTGCTCTTTGGTGGTCCTGGGGGGGTCCTGACCACTGCATTGTATGTCTACCTGAAGACTCTAATTATATATTATTATATGTTATAGACCAACTGGAGCTGGATTAGTATAATCTGGGTATGTGGTGTAACTACTGAGCCCCCAGTCCTTTTACCCCAGTATGAATCTACGTCTCTAATTTGTACTGGTCTACCACTGCGCCCGAGGAGCAGCCGGGGGTTCAATCATGTCCTGGATGGACCCGGCAACCTGCCAGTCACAAGGCTGGGTCCCTAACCTCCCTAAGATCACGACTGGCCCAACATTACAGCGACTATAGAAGATACGTCCAAGAGAATCAAACCCTGGATTGTCTTGCTGTGAGGCGACAATGCTAACCGCTACACCAAGACAAGACTTTCGGCTAAAACTGAGATTAATTTGACACTCAAGCTCAAGACCAGAAGTCCATGTTTGGTGAAAACCAAGTTATAAGAAGGAGAACTGGGTTCTCCAAAGCTCCTCTGGCTTCTCGGTCCCGTGTGGTGTTGGGTAAGTTCAATAACCCCCTTCTTGGTCTACATGGTTACATACACAGTGCGGTGTTGTTGTTGTTGTTGGTGCTGATGTTGATGTTGAGTTCAGCACTTAACAACAAAAGCTGATGTATGAATGTAAATTTGGGAAATCACAACAACCCTTTTAACTTCATCCCGAACAAACCAGCTGGTCAAAACACCTGCTCGTTATGTTACCGGACCCTCTCTGGTAACGCTAATCCCACTCCAGTAGAGATATACGCACATATCTAACCACAATACCAGCAAATGTGCTCAGCCTTTATCTTTAACGGGAGTTTTTAAAGGATACTTGCACTTGACCCGGACTTTTTTGCCCAGTCGGTCGTTACACACCACCTCGATCATCTCTGCACCTGCAAAACAGTGAAGATCCACATCAGAGGTCACTATACACACGTTAATACGAGAGTTACAACACACCACAGTCAACAGGGGGCAGAGTGGACGACAAGAGGGTCCCTAATAATAATGACGGTCACACCGATACGGGAACATCTGCTGATTCTGATGGAGTCACAAGCATACGTTTGATAGTTTAGAGAAGATCTCAGTCTTAAACTCCATTCATGGTGGAGGGATACATGCAGGACGCTGTGAGGTTCAAATAGTCCCCAAAGAAAACCTAGTATTTTCAGATCTTCCACATTTTACCATCAACATCCAGATAAACTCAGAAGACACGTGTAGCTTCACTGGTGGGTTTCATAGTAAATACAATGTGTAGATTAGTGTTGTAGACATGGAGACCCCTGGTTACCATCATCACCACTGTAAACACCACACACCACTGTAACATCATACCACCACTGTAAACACACCAACTGTAAACACCATCATCATCACCACCACTGTAAACACCACCACCACCACTGTAAACACCATCATCATCACCACCACCACTGTAAACACCACCACCACCACTGTAAACACCATCATCATCACCACCACCACTGTAAACACCACCACCACCACTGTAAACACCATCATCATCACCACCACCACTGTAAACACCATCATCATCACCACCACCACTGTAAACACCATCACCACCACCACTGTAAACACCACCACTGTAAACACCATCATCATCACCACCACCACCACCAGTATAAACACCATCACCACCACCACCACTGTAAACACCATCACCACCACCACTGTAAACACCACCACTGTAAACACCACCACTGTAAACACCATCATCATCACCACCACCACCACTGTAAACACCATCACCACCACTGTAAACACCATCACCACCACCACCACTGTAAACACCATCATCATCATCATCATCATCATCACCACCACTGTAAACACCATCACCACCACAACTGTAAACACCATCATCATCATCATCATCATCATCACCACCACTGTAAACACCATCACCACCACTGTAAACACCATCACCACCACCACTGTAAACACCATCATCATCATCATCATCATCATCATTATCACCACCACTGTAAACACCATCACCACCACCACTGTAAACACCATCATCATCATCATCATCATCATCATCATTATCACCACCACTGTAAACACCATCACCACCACAACTGTAAACACCATCATCATCATCATTATCACCACCACTGTAAACACCATCATCATCATCATCATCATTATCACCACCACTGTAAACACCATCACCACCACCACTGTAAACACCATCATCATCATCATCATTATCACCACCACTGTAAACACCATCACCACCACCACTGTAAACACCATCATCATCATCATTATCACCACCACTGTAAACACCATCATCATCATCATCATCATCATTATCATCACCACTGTAAAATCACTACCACTACTGTAAACAACATCTCACACCATTTCACACCAAACACACTCTCAATCACTCTGTTTACGCCTAAAACACTGAATATCTGTCTCAAAGGTTTGAAATATTAGTGGAATTCCCCTTTGACTATTAGTTCCAACTGCAATCAATGTGGCTGGATGTTCTGTCCCTGTTTAAGCAGCTAATAGTAATATTATCAGATCTCTAGACTGAACAGTGTTAGTACAGAGACCTGCTGATCTTTAATAAATCTCTAGACTGAACAGTGTTAGTACAGAGACCTGCTGATCTTTAATAAATCACTAAACTGAACAGTGTTAGTACAGAGACCTGCTGATCTTTAATAATCTCTAAACTGAACAGTGTTAGTACAGAGACCTGCTGATCTTTAATAAATCTCTAAACTGAACAGTGTTAGTACAGAGACCTGCTGATCTTTAATAAATCACTAAACTGAACAGTGTTATTACAGAGACCTGCTGATCTTTAATAAATCTCTAAACTGAACAGTGTTAGTACAGAGACCTGCTGATCTTTAATAAATCTCTAAACTGAACAGTGTTAGTACAGAGACCTGCTGATCTTTAATAAATCTCTAAACTGAACAGTGTTAGTACAGAGACCTGCTGATCTTTAATAAATCTCTAAACTGAACAGTGTTATTACAGAGACCTGCTGATCTTTAATAAATCTCTAAACTGAACAGTGTTATTACAGAGACCTGCTGATCTTTAATAAATCTCTAAACTGAACAGTGTTAGTACAGAGACCTGCTGATCTTTAATAAATCACTAAACTGAACAGTGTTAGTACAGAGACCTGCTGATCTTTAATAAATCACTAAACTGAACAGTGTTAGTACAGAGACCTGCTGATCTTTAATAAATCACTAAACTGAACAGTGTTAGTACAGAGACCTGCTGATCTTTAATAAATCTCTAAACTGAACAGTGTTAGTACAGAGACCTGCTGATCTTTAATAAATCTCTAGACTGAACAGTGTTAGTACAGAGACCTGCTGATCTTTAATAAATCTCTAAACTGAACAGTGTTAGTACAGAGACCTGCTGATCTTTAATAAATCACTAAACTGAACAGTGTTAGTACAGAGACCTGCTGATCTTTAATAAATCTCTAAACTGAACAGTGTTAGTACAGAGACCTGCTGATCTTTAATAAATCTCTAGACTGAACAGTGTTAGTACAGAGACCTGCTGATCTTTAATAAATCTCTAAACTGAACAGTGTTAGTACAGAGACCTGCTGATCTTTAATAAATCACTAAACTGAACAGTGTTAGTACAGAGACCTGCTGATCTTTAATAAATCTCTAAACTGAACAGTGTTAGTACAGAGACCTGCTGATCTTTAATAAATCACTAAACTGAACAGTGTTAGTACAGAGACCTGCTGATCTTTAATAAATCTCTAAACTGAACAGTGTTAGTACAGAGACCTGCTGATCTTTAATAAATCACTAAACTGAACAGTGTTAGTACAGAGACCTGCTGATCTTTAATAAATCTCTAAACTGAACAGTGTTAGTACAGAGACCTGCTGATCTTTAATAAATCACTAACTGAACAGTGTTAGTACAGAGACCTGCTGATCTTTAATAAATCTCTAAACTGAACAGTGTTAGTACAGAGACCTGCTGATCTTTAATAAATCACTAAACTGAACAGTGTTAGTACAGAGACCTGCTGATCTTTAATAAATCTCTAAACTGAACAGTGTTAGTACAGAGACCTGCTGATCTTTAATAAATCTCTAAACTGAACAGTGTTATTACAGAGACCTGCTGATCTTTAATAAATCACTAAACTGAACAGTGTTAGTACAGAGACCTGCTGATCTTTAATAAATCTCTAAACTGAACAGTGTTATTACAGAGACCTGCTGATCTTTAATAAATCACTAAACTGAACAGTGTTAGTACAGAGACCTGCTGATCTTTAATAAATCTCTAACTGAACAGTGTTAGTACAGAGACCTGCTGATCTTTAATAAATCACTAAACTGAACAGTGTTAGTACAGAGACCTGCTGATCTTTAATAAATCTCTAAACTGAACAGTGTTAGTACAGAGACCTGCTGATCTTTAATAAATCTCTAAACTGAACAGTGTTAGTACAGAGACCTGCTGATCTTTAATAAATCTCTAAACTGAACAGTGTTATTACAGAGACCTGCTGATCTTTAATAAATCACTAAACTGAACAGTGTTAGTACAGAGACCTGCTGATCTTTAATAAATCACTAAACTGAACAGTGTTAGTACAGAGACCTGCTGATCTTTAATAAATCTCTAAACTGAACAGTGTTAGTACAGAGACCTGCTGATCTTTAATAAATCTCTAAACTGAACAGTGTTAGTACAGAGACCTGCTGATCTTTAATAAATCTCTAAACTGAACAGTGTTTACAGAGACCTGCTGATCTTTAATAAATCTCTAAACTGAACAGTGTTAGTACAGAGACCTGCTGATCTTTAATAAATCACTAAACTGAACAGTGTTAGTACAGAGACCTGCTGATCTTTAATAAATCTCTAAACTGAACAGTGTTAGTACAGAGACCTGCTGATCTTTAATAAATCTCTAAACTGAACAGTGTTAGTACAGAGACCTGCTGATCTTTAATAAATCACTAAACTGAACAGTGTTAGTACAGAGACCTGCTGATCTTTAATAAATCACTAAACTGAACAGTGTTATTACAGAGACCTGCTGATCTTTAATAAATCTCTAAACTGAACAGTGTTAGTACAGAGACCTGCTGATCTTTAATAAATCTCTAAACTGAACAGTGTTAGTACAGAGACCTGCTGATCTTTAATAAATCTCTAAACTGAACAGTGTTGATGAATATTGGCTACAGTGGAGGATTATACTGATTATAACGCTTCATAAACCGGCTTACCCGCGATGAGCGCGTACCGCAGTAAACCCGCTGTACTGTATATACAGATATCTTTACAGAAACGCGGTTAAATATGAAGTTAGGAGGTGAAATTTTACCAAATCTGCTGTTTTTGTTTCCGAGAAAATAAAATTTCTCCCTCCACGTACAGACAACGAGGAGCGTCCACACACTAACACGCCGAGAGCGGCGACCAATCAGACCCGCGATCACTGATTGACGTGAGTGTTTAACCAATGAAATAAGAGATCCGCGTGAAACTGGGCGGGAGGCTCCGTCGATTGTAAAAGTCGTAAGCGGAAGTGTTATAAGAGCACAACTCAAAAATAAACCTAAAACGTAAAATAGTTTAAATATAATTTCCGCTTTTTATTAGAGATTTTTTGCTTGTATTTACTTCATATTCACCCATCTGTGATATTTAGCGCTACTTTTTTAATTCCATTTCTTTAGAGAAAATACTCTTGCTCTTAATTTCTTTATTAATAAAATGCTGATTTGTATTCATTTTATCCCGTACGTCATTTACTGATCCAATTTTTATAATTATTAGAACGTTCCTTTCTTAATTTAGCTCAGTTTAAAGAAATTTAATTTAGCCATAATCTAGCAATTTCTGAAATAATATTATTTGCCTGTGTCGTCCCTTTATATTAATTATTTACATTTTATTCAATCATCTGTAATATTTACTAATATTTTCTATTTTACTGCTCCCCTTTTAAATATCAGAATATGAACCTTCCTAAGTAGTTTTATTTTATTGTATTGTATTAAATCCCATTCCAATTTATTTCGAATATAAAATAAAATGTAAATTGTATTTTATTTCGTTTAATTTTATGTTATTTTATTTTGATATATTTTAATTAATGTAATTGCGTTTATTTTATCTCATTTTATTTGATTTAATTTAGTTCAATTTTAGTACTTTTTATTGTATTTGATTTTATGACATTTAATTTGATGTAGTTTTACTTAATTTAATTTAATGAAACTTTTTCTCATATTTGATTGAATGTACTTTATGATTTAATTTTATTTAATGTTATTCTATTTAGTTTTATTTCATTGTACTTAATTTGTTGTTATTTTATTTTATTATATTTAGTTGTATTTATTTAAGGGGAAGTTTATGTTATTTTATTTAGTTGCATTTTCTGTTATTTTATTTTGTTATATTTATTTTATTTTGTCATATATAATTTAATTGTATTTATTTGGTATTTTATTTAGTTATTTTATTTAATTGTATTTTATGTTATTTTATTTAGTTGTATTTTATGTTAAATATATATTTTGTCATACATAATTTAATTGTATTTATTTGAGGTTATTTTATTTTATTTTGTTATATGTTTATTTGGTGTTTTACTTTGCCACGCCCCCTGTCGGACTGAGGACGCAGTGCAGTGAGCAGCCGCAGTCGCATCCGTAGCGCGAGCTCGCCTCTGATTCTTCTACACCTGTAGTTTTATAAACATGTCTGACGACGATAAACTGCCTCCTGGATGGGAGAAGAGGATGAGCCGGAGTTCAGGTAGAACACGTTCCTCACCAACACCAGACACGTGCTTTAGTCTGAGTGAAAACTCTAAATCAGCGCGTAGCATCTGAGCTAAGCTAGGTTAGCCTAGCCGCCGCGGGAGCTCCATTCAGTGAGAGTGTAGAGCAGCAGAAGAGCTCCGGTTCTCAGGGTTCTCCTGAAACACCTTAAACCTGCTCTCTGTTCCTGGAGCGCTCCTTCATCTTCACAGTGTGTACGAGCCGGAGCCGTGGAGGACATGTAGCTTAGCGGGAGGAGTGTGGGCAGGAAGGGGCAGTGGGGTGGGCTCGGCTCGGCTCGTGTTTATTCTCTGTGTATCAGGGTTAGTGGGGCAAAACTGCTGGGTCACGTACCTTCTGCCCCAGTGTTTGAGCTTCACTGCTGGGAGACGTGCTGAGAAGGTGCAGGTGGGTCGATGGGTGGGGTAGATAGATGCTGGTGCAGCAAACTGGAGCCAAACAGAAGACTGAAGATGTTTGGGTGTGTTTGTTATTACTCTCTCTAATGCCTCTCATTCAGAAACACAGCACTCCTCTTTCACCTTTATAAGTTCACTATTCAAGTTCAAGTTCAAGAGTTTTATTGTCATATGTACAGCAGAACAGACAGTTACACTGTACAATGAAATTCTTACTTTGCTGCTCCTCCATTCACCAATAGATAAGATAACAAATAAAAGAAATAAAAAATATATATACAAAATATACAAAGTATAACAATATAAGTTGAAGTAGATAAAAATATTTTTATAGTTAAAGAATAAAAAATAAAAATGGAGTTTATGGAGTTTAATAGAGTTTTAATGAACACATACAGTAACATAGAGATACTCAGCAGTACATACAGTAACATAGAGATACTCAGCACTACATACAGTATCATAAACACTCAGCACTACATACAGTAACATAGAGATACTCAGCAGTACATACAGTAACATAGAGACACTCAGCAGTACATACAGTAACATAGAGATACTCAGCAGTAATTACAGTAACATAGAGATACTCAGCAGTACATACAGTAACATAGAGATACTCAGCAGTAATTACAGTAACATAGAGATACTCAGCAGTACATACAGTAATATAGAGACACTCAGCAGTACATACAGTAACATAGAGATACTCAGCAGTACATACAGTAACATAGAGACACTCAGCAGTACATACAGTAACATAGAGATACTCAGCAGTAAATACAGTAACATAGAGATACTCAGCACTACATACAGTATAATAAACACTCAGCACTACATACAGTAACATAGAGATACTCAGCAGTACATACAGTAACATAGAGATACTCAGCAGTACATACAGTAACATAGAGACACTCAGCAGTACATACAGTAATATAGAGACACTCAGCAGTACATACAGTAACATAGAGATACTCAGCAGTACATACAGTAACATAGAGACACTCAGCAGTACATACAGTAACATACAGATACTCAGCAGTACATACAGTAACATAGAGATACTCAGCACTACATACAGTATCATAAACACTCAGCAGTACATACAGTAACATAGAGATACTCAGCAGTTCATACAGTAACATAGAGACTCAGCAGTACATACAGTAACATAGAGATACTCAGCAGTACATACAGTAACATAGAGACTCAGCAGTACATACAGTAACATAGAGATACTCAGCAGTACATACAGTAACATAGAGACACTCAGCAGTACATACAGTAACATAGAGATACTCAGCAATACATACAGTAACATAGTGATACTCAGCAGTACATACAGTAACATAGAGACACTCAGCAGTACATACAGTAACACAGAGACACTCAGCAGTACATACAGTAACATAGAGACACTCAGCACTACATACAGTAACATAGAGATACTCAGCAATACATACAGTAACATATAGACACTCAGCAGTACATACAGTAATATAGACACTCAGCAGTACATACAGTAATATAGACACTCAGCAGTACATACAGTAACATAGAGATACTCAGCACTACATACAGTAACATAGAGATACTCAGCAGTACATACAGTAACATAGAGATACTCAGCACTACATACAGTAACATAGAGATACTCAGCAGTACATACAGTCACATAGAGACACTCAGCAGTACATACAGTAACATAGACACCCAGCAGTACATACAGTAACATAGAGACACTCAGCAGTACATACAGTATCATAGAGACACTCAGCAGTACATACAGTAACATAGAGACACTCAGCAGTACATACAGTAACATAGAGACACTCAGCAGTACATACAGTAACATAGAGATACTCAGCAGTACATTCAGTAACATAGAGATACTCAGCAGTACATACAGTAACATAGAGACTCAGCAGTACATACAGTATCATAGAGACACTCAGCAGTACATACAGTAACATAGAGACACTCAGCAGTACATACAGTAACATAGAGACTCAGCAGTACATACAGTATCATAGAGATACTCAGCAGTACATACAGTAACATAGAGATACTCAGCAGTACATACAGTAACACAGACATTCAGCAGTACATACAGTAACATAGAGATACTCAGCAGTACATACAGTAACAGAGATACTCAGCAGTACATACAGTAACATAGACACTCAGCAATACATACAGTAACAGAGACACTCAGCAGTACATACAGTAACATAGACACTCAGCAATACATACAGTAACATAGAGACACTCAGCAGTACATACAGTAACATAGAGACACTCAGCAGTACATACAGTAACATAGAGATACTCATCAGTACATACAGTAACAGAGATACTTAGCAGTACATACAGTAACATAGACACTCAGCAGTACATACAGTAACATAGACACTCAGCAGTACATACAGTAACATAGACACTCAGCAGTACATACAGTAACATAGAGATACTCAGCACTACATACAGTAACATAGAGACACTCAGCACTACATACAGTAACATAGAGATACTCAGCAGTACATACAGTAACATAGAGACACTCAGCAGTACATACAGTAACATAGAGACACTCAGCAGTACATACAGTAACATAGAGATACTCAGCAGTAAATACAGTAACATAGAGATACTCAGCAGTAAATACAGTGACATAGAGATACTCAGCAGTACATACAGTAATATAGAGACACTCAGCAGTACATACAGTAACATAGAGATACTCATCAGTACATACAGTAACAGAGATACTTAGCAGTACATACAGTAACATAGACACTCAGCAGTACATACAGTAACATAGACACTCAGCAGTACATACAGTAACATAGACACTCAGCAGTACATACAGTAACATAGAGACACTCAGCACTACATACAGTAACATAGAGATACTCAGCAGTACATACAGTAACATAGAGACACTCAGCAGTACATACAGTATCATAGAGACACTCAGCAGTACATACAGTATCATAGAGACACTCAGCAGTACATACAGTAACATAGAGACACTCAGCAGTACATACAGTAACAGAGACACTCAGCAGTACATACAGTAACATAGAGATACTCAGCAGTACATACAGTAACATAGAGATACTCAGCAGTACATACAGTAACATAGAGATACTCAGCAGTACATACAGTAACATAGAGATACTCAGCAGTACATACAGTAACATAGACACTCAGCAGTACATACAGTATCATTGAGACACTCAGCAGTACATACGGTAACATAGAGATCAGCAGTACATACGGTAACATAGAGACACTCAGCAGTACATACAGTAACATAGAGATACTCAGCAGTACATACAGTAACATAGAGACACTCAGCAGTACATACAGTATCATAGAGACACTCAGCAGTACATACAGTAACATAGAGACACTCAGCAGTACATACAGTAACATAGAGACTCAGCAGTACATACAGTATCATAGAGATACTCAGCAGTACATACAGTAACACAGACACTCAGCAGTACATACAGTAACATAGAGATACTCAGCAGTACATACAGTAACACAGACATTCAGCAGTACATACAGTAACATAGAGATACTCAGCAGTACATACAGTAACATAGAGATACTCAGCAGTACATACAGTAACAGACACTCAGCAATACATACAGTAACATAGACACTCAGCAATACATACAGTAACAGAGACACTGCAATACATACAGTAACATAGAGACACTCAGCAGTACATACAGTAACATAGAGACACTCAGCAGTACATACAGTAACATAGAGATACTCATCAGTACATACAGTAACAGAGATACTTAGCAGTACATACAGTAACATAGACACTCAGCAGTACATACAGTAACATAGACACTCAGCAGTACATACAGTAACATAGACACTCAGCAGTACATACAGTAACATAGAGATACTCAGCAGTACATACAGTAACATAGAGACACTCAGCAGTACATACAGTAACATAGACACTCAGCAGTACATACAGTAACATAGAGATACTCAGCACTACATACAGTAACATAGAGACACTCAGCACTACATACAGTAACATAGAGATACTCAGCAGTACATACAGTAACATAGAGACACTCAGCAGTACATACAGTATCATAGAGACACTCAGCAGTACATACAGTATCATAGAGACACTCAGCAGTACATACAGTAACAGAGACACTCAGCAGTACATACAGTAACATAGAGATACTCAGCAGTACATACAGTAACATAGAGATACTCAGCAGTACGATACAGTAACATAGAGACACTCAGCAGTACATACAGTAACATAGAGATACTCAGCAGTACATACAGTAACATAGAGACACTCAGCAGTACATACAGTAACATAGAGATACTCAGCAGTACATACAGTATCATAGAGATACTCAGCAGTGTAAACAGAGTTGTTTACAGTGGTTCAGCGTGAAACTGTTCTAGATACAGTCAGAACTGTTCATAGGTTCTGTGTCGTGTGTTATTGTTTTCTTAACTCTAATAGATCAACCAAACTGATTACTGTCACTGATAATAACTCTCTCTCTCTCTCTCTCTCTCTCTCTCTCTCTCTCTCTCTCAGGCAGGGTGTACTACTTTAACCACATCACTAATGCGAGTCAGTGGGAGAGGCCGTCAGGTGCGGGTGACGGTGCAGGTGCTGTGGACAAGGTGCGCTGCTCCCACCTGCTGGTCAAACACAACCAGTCGCGCAGACCCTCGTCCTGGAGAGAGGAGAACATCACCCGCAGCAAAGAGGAGGCTCTGCAGCTCATACAGAGTGAGAGGAGGTCTTAGTGTCCTACCAGTATAAAGTCCTGTACCCTGTAAAGAGCTGATTTAGTCACTGTGAGACAGTATCTTCAGGGCATGTACAGATAATGAGGTCCTCCTAACGACGGGTCCTCGTTGGTGCTTGTTGCTATGCGGTCTGGTCTCGTTTGTAGCGTGTGGTGATGCTCTAAGAGTGTGAGACGGCTCTGACTGTGGTGTTGTGTGTTCTGCAGAGTATATAGAACAGATCAAATCTGGGGAGGAGGACTTCGAGACGTTGGCGTCTCGGTTCAGCGACTGCAGCTCAGCACGGAATGGAGGAGACCTGGGCATGTTCGGCAGAGGTTAGACACACCCACCCACACTCACTGACCAGCCAGTCACATCGTTAGCTCTCTTTTACCCTGTTCTTTAATGGTCAGGACCCCCACAGGACCACCACATCAGTGTCACCGCAGTGCTGAGGGTGATCCACCACCTAAACCTGCTCTGTTGTGGTCCTGTGGGGTTCCTGACCACTGAAGCCAAACAATGATAACATGGTCAGTGTAGAGTCGTTTGAAGGTTTGAAGATGTTTTGCTGCTTAAAAGAATTTAAAACACATCATTTATAATCACACTGACCTCTAATGACATCCAATTACTCTCCTTTCGTCAATAAGTGATAAAGTGATAAATAATAATGGAAACGAAGTGATTTGGTGTGAAATGGTTCAGATGATGTTTACAGTGGTGGTGATGGTGTTTACAGTGGTGGTGATGATGATGTTTACGGTGGTGGTGATGGTGTTTACAGTGGTGGTGATGGTGTTTACAGTGGTGCTGATGGTGTTTACAGTGGTGGTGATGGTGTTTACAGTGGTGCTGATGGTGTTTACAGTGGTGGTGATGATGTTTACAGTGGTGGTGGTGATGGTGTTTACAGTGGTGGTGGTGATGGTGTTTACAGTGATGGTGATGGTAATCAGAGGTCTCCATGTCTACAACACTAATCTACACATTGTATTTACTCTGAAACCCACCAGTGAAGCTACACGTGTCTTCTGAGTTTATCTGGATGTTGATGGTAAAATGTGGAAGATCTGAAAATACTAGGTTTTCTTTGGGGACTATTTGAACCTCACAGCGTCCTGCATGTATCCCTCCACCATGAATGGAGTTTAAGACTAAGATCTTCTCTAAACTATCATAAACAGCGTCTCAGAATCAGACAGTGTATTTATAACATCTACTGTAAGAACTTTCTGTGAGGAGCTTTTAGAGGTGGACGTCTGGTTCCATTCACCACCACTGTGACAAATGGGAAGCATTTCATACCGAGCCACTCCAGTTGACTTTAACATTGATTAGTAATCTTAATTAAGCAGGATGTTTGTTTGAATTGATTATCGGGACTGGTTCCTGCGCCTACACCTGTAAACCGTTGACGTTGTTGTGTACCAGGTCAGATGCAGAAGCCGTTCGAGGAGGCCTCTTTCGCGCTGAAGATCGGAGACATGAGCGGCCCAGTGTTCACTGACTCCGGGGTTCACATCATCCTCCGCACTGGATAATCCACGAAGCATGCTTGATATCTCTCTCTCTCTCTTTCTCTCTCTTTATCCATCCATCCTTCCTTCCCTCCTTCTTCTTCATGTATGAACGTTTTCTGGATTTGCACTCAAACCCACATAAGAAATGACGCTTCTCCTGAAATGCCTCTAAACGACGTTACCCGGCGTACGAGCCGCTCGTGTTTTTATCGTAGCAAGACGTGAAGACGAACCGTCTGAAGATCTGCATCAAGGTCTGAAGTACCGTGTATACAGAGTGCTGGCTGGATGACGGTCTTTCCGCTAGGCGAGCTGGCTCACGCTCAGCGTCCGCAATGGTTCAATGACCTCGTCCACCAGCGCCTTAACGTCTTTCTTCCAAACTCTCTCATGACATCATTCCTCTGTACCGTTAACATCATCATTACAACCTGAGGGTGACATAACGACCAATAAAGGCCTAATAAGTGACGAACGAATGCAGGCTTGTTTCTGTGTGCTACCCAGTGCATGCGAGAAGTAGAGCCTGCTCTTGTTTCATCGTGTCATCAGCTGGAATCGAAGTGAATCGGAAGTCATTAAATAACGTTTACTGACTAATTTTTGTTTTAAACTGGATATTTACTTCCTCGACACTGTGAAACCCAAGTCAACAAGTGAGCCTTTGTGTTGGGGGGGGTCTGAGGAACATTATATCTGAAATCTAATACGACCCAAACTGCGCTGCTTGGAATCTTTTCACAGATCTGATTAAAAGTGGTTGATGTTGGTGGACAGTCTGCCTCACAACCTTGTTAGTGCAATTGTTAACACATACACAGATCAGACGTAACATCTACCTACACTCACAGGAGCTCCACTTACAGACTGTAGTTCATCTGATTCTCTGTATACTTTATTACTCTGTTCTTTAATGATCAGGACCCCCACAGGACCACCACAGAGCAGATACTATTAGGGAGGTGGGTCATTCTCAGCACTGCAGTAACACTGACTGTTAATGGAGCAGTCGTAGGCTGAAGGTTAGGGTTACAGTCTTGTGACCAGAAGGTTGTCGGTTTGATCTTCTAAACCAGGGGTGTCCAAAGTCGGCTCACAGATTTTTATTGGCCCGTGGCATCTCTCGTAAGAATATATTATTAGTGGTCTTGTCTGCAATGTTTCCTTGGTAGTCACAGGTATAGCACAGTTAGCAATCCAAGTTATCTAAACCTAAGATACTCTGGTGAGGACTAAACTCTGGTGAGAACTGAACATGTGTGAGAACTACATTCTGGTGAGAATTAAACTGGTGAGAACTGAACTCTGGTGAGAACTACACTGGTGAGAACTACACTCTGGTGAGAACTAAATGCGTGTGAGGACTAAACTGGTGAGAATTTAACTGGTGAGAACTACACTCTGGTGAGAACTACACTGGTGAGAACTAAATGCGTGTGAGGACTAAACTGGTAAGAATTTAACTGGTGAGAACTACACTGGTGAGAACTAAACGCGTGTGAGGACTAAACTGGTGAGAATTTAACTGGTGAGAACTACACTCTGGTGAGAACTACACTGGTGAGAACTACACTGGTGAGAACTAAATGCGTGTGAGGACTAAACTGGTGAGAATTTAACTGGTGAGAACTACACTTTGGTGAGAACTACACTGGTGAGAACTAAATGCGTGTGAGGACTAAACTGGTGAGAATTTAACTGGTGAGAACTACACTCTGGTGAGAACTACACTGGTGAGAACTAAACGCGTGTGAGGACTAAACTGGTGAGAATTTAACTGGTGAGAACTACACTCTGGTGAGAACTAGAAGATGTAACCTAAGCCAACAAGTGAGCCTTTGTGTTCAGGGGGTCTGGGGAACATTATATCTGAAATCTAATACGACCCAAACTGCGCTGTTGCAGGTCAGCTGAAATCTTTGGAATTGTTTTTAGAGATCTGATTAAAAGTGGTTGATGTTGGTGGAAAGTCTGCCTCACAACCTTGTTAGTGCAATTATCACATACACAGATCAGACTCCACTGACCATACAGGAGCTCCACTTACAGACTGTAGTTCATCTGATTCTCTGTATACTTTATTACTCTGTTCTTTAATGATCAGGACCCCCACAGGACCACCACAGAGCAGATACTATTAGGGTGTTGGATCATTCTCAGCACTGCAGTGACACTGACAGTTAGTGGGGCTGAAGATTAGGGATCCGGTCTTGTGACCAGAAGGTTGTCGGTTTGTCCAAAGTCGGCCCGCAGACAGATTTCTATTGGCCCCCAGCACCTCTCATAAGAATATATTATTAGTGGTCCTGTCTGCAGTGTTTCCGTGGTAGTCACAGATATAGTACAGTTAGCAATCCAAGTTATCTAAACCTAAGAGCCGTTACTCCTCTGACTGCTCGTCCTGAAGTTACCGAACGGCCTGCAGTGACGGAGGTCAACAGTGAGAGCCGGTCACTTCAGGAGAGATGAACGTCAGGATGTTTAGTAGTGGAGTTAAATATGAAGTAATGGAGTTAAATATGAAGAGACATTATGAAACAAAGCATGGACATTATAGTGCATACTGAAAGGACAAGAGGACAGAGACACCTGGTCTCACAGCAACTACTGTTGTTTAGGAGAACCTGACCAGAGCCAGTTATGAGGTGGCTATGCTAATCGCTAAGCAGTGACACTGAGGTGTTAAAACTCCAGCAGCAGCACTGCTGTGTCTGATCCACTCACACCAGCACCACGTCAGTGTCACTGCAGAGAAACTCAACATCATATAAAGCTTCTCCATCCCTTCCTCTGTTGGCAATTTTAGATCTGTACGTCATACGTCCGGTTCACACTACATGCCCGTCTGAGTGGTCAGGTCTTTGTGTTGTTCACACTACATGACCGTCTGAGTGGTCAGGTCTTTGTGTTGTTCACACTACATGACCGTCTGAGTGGTCAGGTCTTTGTGTTGTTCACACTTCATGACTGGTTGAGCTGAAATGGTGAGTCTTTCAGTTCACACTACGTGACTGATCAGCGACACGGGGTCACCAATTACACTACTTTCACCCTGGAGAACCGCCCACTCATCTGGCTGCTGTCCAAAAACATGAGAACGAGTGAGAACTGAACTCTGGTAAGAACTAAACTCTGGTGAGAACTGAACTCTGGTAAGAACTAAACTCTGGTGAGAACTGAACTCTGGTAAGAACTAAACTCTGGTGAGAACTGAACTCTGGTAAGAACTAAACTCTGGTGAGAACTATACTCTGGTGAGAACTGAACTCTGGTAAGAACTAAACTCTGGTGAGAACTGAACTCTGGTGAGAACTAAACTCTGGTGAGAACTAAACTGGTGAGAACTAAACTCTGGTGAGAACTGAACTCTGGTAAGAACTAAACTCTGGTGAGAACTAAACTCTGGTGAGAACTGAACTCTGGTAAGAACTGAACTCTGGTGAGAACTAAACTCTGGTGAGAACTAAACTCTGGTGAGAACTAAACTCTGGTGTGAACTAAACTGGTGAGAACTAAACTCTGGTGAGAACTGAACTCTGGTAAGAACTAAACTCTGGTGAGAACTAAACTCTGGTGAGAACTGAACTCTGGTAAGAACTGAACTCTGGTGTGAATAAACTCTGGTGAGAACTAAACTCTGGTGAGAACTAAACTCTGGTGTGAACTAAACTGGTGAGAACTAAACTCTGGTGAGAACTGAACTCTGGTAAGAACTAAACTCTGGTGAGAACTAAACTCTGGTGAGAACTGAACTCTGGTAAGAACTGAACTCTGGTAAGAAGTAAACTCTGGTGAGAACTAAACTCTGGTGAGAAATAAACTCTGGTAAGAACTGAACTTTGGTGAGAACTGAACTCTGGTAAGAACTAAACTCTGGTGAGAACTAAACTCTGGTAAGAAATAAACTCTGGTAAGAACTAAACTCTGGTGAGAACTGAACTTTGGTGAGAACTAAACTTTGGTGAGAACTGAACTTTGGTGAGAACTGAACTCTGGTGAGAACTGAACTTTGGTGAGAACTGAACTTTGGTGAGAACTGAACTCTGGTGAGAACTGAACTCTGGTGAGAACTAAACTCTGGTGAGAACTGAACTCTGGTGAGAACTAAACTCTGGTGAGAACAATCTTAATGGCTGTAGTTAGACACTGATGTCGACTCACAGTCACTGACTGTTCTAGATATTAAACGTGCTAGACGTTTGCGAGCGTCTTTCAGCAGTTCACACTACTCAACTGAGCGAGCGCCGAGTGATCACCGATTCGCCTCCGAGCAGAGGTTTTTATTTGCGACCTACAGAAAACAGTCCGACTGAACATCAGACTGAAGTCGTGTAGTGTGAGCAGGACATTAACAGTTTAATACTTATTAAAATAAACTAAAATTTAAACAAGTCAGATCAGACCAGATCAGGTGAGTCTCCGTACACCACAAGCAATCTGAGACCTGTACATCATACAGACATCTCAAAATAATAACTCAAAATCAACCAAAGCATATCAGACCAAAGATTGTAGTATGTGTGTACAGCTACAAGTTCATGGGTGGGGTTTTAGGAGGTTTTGGTTTAGTCTGTATGTATGCCTGCATTGCTTATTGCATATGATGTGTGTTTCAGACTCAAGTGTTTAAAAATAACATACAGGCTCCTCATTTCTCTGGATGTCCTACTTTTGTGAACAGTACCGTACATTCCAGACGGTCCCTTACCGTCTTCAGCAAGGGACGATTACAGATAGATAGTAATTACTGGGAGAAATGGTAAGGTGGGTTAGGGTTAACCCTAACCCTAACCCTAACCCTAACAAACTAAAGTGGTAGTTTGTTCTCTAGTTTCTGCCTCTCATGCTGACCTTACAACAAACGATTTTCAAGCGAGTTTACTGTTGCAGACAAATTTCCAGTGTTGGAATAAAATCTTGAGAGTCTTGTTGGAGTTGAGTTGCACTCGCATCATCTCGATTGTTAAGTGTGAGGTGGTCAAGACTGCCGGTTAAAGTCAGTCTTTTTCTTTGTACTCTTTAGTAGTCACAGTCTTTAGGGTGTGTATGCTTGGTAGTCACAGTGTTCAGGACGCTTGCTTTTGGTAGTCACAATCTTTAGGGTTTGTAGTCTTGGTGGTCACAGTCTTCAGAACTTCTACTCTTGATAATCAAAGTCTTCAGGACTCTTGCTTTTGGTGGTCACAGTCTTCAGAACTTCTACTCTTGATAATCAAAGTCTTCAGGACTCTTGCTTTTGGTGGTCACAGTCTTCAGAACTTCTACTCTTGATAATCAAAGTCTTCAGGACTCTTGCTTTTGGTGGTCACAGTCTTCAGAACTTCTACTCTTGATAATCAAAGTCTTCAGGACTCTTGCTTTTGGTGGTCACAGTCTTCAGAACTTCTACTTTTGATAATCAAAGTTTTCAGGACTCTTGCTTTTGGTGGTCACAGTCTTCAGGATACTTGCTCTTGGTAGTCAAAATCTTTAAAACTCTCATTCTTAGGGTTTGTTGTCAGTTTTTAAGATTCATTTTTCTTGCACAGCTCTTTTCATAAGGTTCTCATTCATTGCAGTGATCGTTCTGTTCCTATTAAGAGGCTCCATGTGGAGTGGCACCAACCAAGATGATTTGCAAAATTTAATTTAACAGAAGCAAACAAGGTGATCTGCTAAGATTATAAATCCCATCATAAACATTCAGGTGATTCATGGTTAACTTTAAATGTTGTAGTTAAATCAATAAATAATTAGTGATGCTTTTGGAGATATCTGCAAGTATGTACTGGTAACAAGATGAGGTAAACCTGAGCTGAGATTTGGAAGCCAAGCTGACCCTGTGCAGCCAAGACTGAACACTTCAGCTTTCTAGAAAATGGTGAGCTGTAAGTGCGTGTAAAATCCAACACCACTTCCTTCTAGGAGAACGTTCTCGTTGGGTTGTCAACAGGACAGAAGGAATTTGATTGTTCTGAATGTGGTGTATATGTTTACCACTGCAGGATATATCCTGATGCTCAGTGTCAGTCAGTGTCCTGGTATCATATTAACCACGTAGTTAAGAAACCATCAGAACTGTCTGGCCCACCTGGCTTTATTCCAAGATAACCCTTAAATGGAACAAGAGAACGTATAAAAGAGAGCTCAACACCATCACCTTCATTCACTCACAGCTCATACCCAACACCACCTTCTACCACAGTGTAGTGAACCTGCAGAACTCCATCTAGCACAGGTAAGTCTTGGTCATCTTTAATAATCCTTAATGGACATATTAAACAGATTATAATTAAGTTTATGATGTTGGGTTGTGTTTAGATGATGCCTATTAAGTCATTATAATTTATTTTATGGTACAAGAATAATATGACTGCTAATAGTGTCTGTTATCAATTTATTTTTCCAGGATCAAGACTCCACGATGATGGTGAGGTTATACATATTCATAATAAGCACTCCTACATTAATTGGCCCAGCTTGCAAAAAACTGAAATTAACACGTTGATTATTCTCTCTCCTCTTGTAGCTGTTGCTGGCTCTAGTGCTCCCCCTGGTGGTGCAGTCTGTCCCTCTCACCGTCTTTCTGCCTCAGGATTGTGAAGATATTTACAATAAAGTCTCAATTAAAACTGGCGTCTACACCATCTACCCAGGAGGACCTGATAAACCAGTGCAGGTGTACTGTGACATGGGCTGCGACGATGACCGTGGGAGGTGGACAGTGAGTGGAGAGGTCATACGTTTAAGTTTGAATATCTTTATTTTCCTTTGTTAGTTTTATAAGATCTCTCTTTCCTGTTGTGTAGGTGATCCAGAGGCGACTGAACGGCAGTGTGAACTTCTACAGACCCTGGGAGGAGTACAAGAATGGCTTTGGAAGTGCAACCAGTGAATACTGGCTAGGTGAGAGAGCATGTGTGGTTGCAAACTTTACCTGAAGTACTGCTGGGACCACCGGCACTGTGGAAAGGGGAGAAAGTCCTGCTTAATAATACAGATTAAAAACTAAAATCTATTTTTCAGGCTTGATGTTTATATAATAATAGATGTACTGTATAAGAATTAGGGACCAGTATTCAAAGAGAAGTCAGTCAAAACTTGGTAAAGGTGGAGTCTTCTGAGGATTTCAGTGAATTATCTACTGTCATCATATCTTCAACAGTATAAAGCTGATTTTGAGATTATTTGCAATCTGAACATTGAGCTGGACCTTCTTTTGAGTCTGTACCTCTGAGATTAATACATGAATAAGGTGTTATGATGAGACATGGTTGTCTACCAAAGCCAGTACTGTTTTTCTTTCTTACATTGTGAAACTAGAACGAAACAGCCACACGTCAAAATGTCTTGGAAAAGCAAAAGTGGTACAAAGAGCTTTGATGTTTTATTCAGAAGCTGAAACAGATTTGAGGTCCGCAGCCCAGTTTAAAATCTTTCGATGGTTGTTACAAGTTTTTATAGCTCAGCTGAGCTCAGGTTCATGTCAAAGTATTACTCATGTTAGTTAGTCTTTATAGGTTGTACTCTTACTGGTCACAGTCTAAGTGATACTCTTGGTAGTTACAGTCTTCAGGGTTCGTACTCTTGGTAATCATAGAGTTCAGTGCTCTTACTCTTAGTAGTCATAGTCTTCAGGGTTCATACTTTTGTTAATCATGGAGTTCAGGGCTCTTACTCTGGGTAGTCACAGTCTTCAGGGATCGTACTCTTGGTAATCATAAAGTTCAGGGCTCTTACTCTTAGTAGTCATAGTCTTCAGGGTTCGTACTCTTGGTAATCATAGAGTTCAGGGCTCTTACTCTTAGTAGTCATAGTCTTCAGGGTTCGTACTCTTGGTAATCATAGAGTTCAGGGCTCTTCTTCTGAGTTGTCACAGTCTTTAGGGTTCATACTCCTGGTAATCATTGAGTTCAGGGCTCTTCTTCTGGGTTGTCACAGTCTTTAGGGTTCGTACTCTTGGTAATCATAGAGTTCAGGGCTCTTCTTCTGGGTTGTCACAGTCTTTAGGGTTCGTACTCTTGGTAATCACAGTCTATAGGGCTCCTATTCTTAGTAGTCACAGTCTTTAGGGTTAATACTCCTGGTAATCATAGTGTTTAAGACTCTTATTCATGGTGGTCACAGTCTTTAGGACTCTTATTACTGGTAGTTACAGTCTTTATGCATTGTACTCTTGGTGGTCACAATCTTTGAAGGTTCTTACTTTTGGTAGTTACAGTTTTATAGGATTCTTAATCATAGTGGTCACAGTCTATAGGTTATACTCCTAGTAGTCACAGTTCTTACTTTTAGTAGTGACAGTCTTTGGGATGGTTGCTCTTGGTAGTCACAGTTATTAGGGGTCACACTCGCCTTTAAGACTCTTACTCTTTGGGTAAGCACCATATGAAACAAAGCAGCCAAGTCTTTTAATGGTTGTCAAAAGTTCCTAAGCTCAGCTCTCCTGAGTTCATGTTGATCCTGTGGCAGGTCTGCAGAACATCTTCCTCATTACCTCGAAGGTGAAGTACGAGCTGAGAGTTCACATGGAGGATTTCGACAAAGGGGGCGTGTACGCCCATTACACCTCCTTCTTCATTGACTCCGAGACGTACAGGTACAAGCTGCACATCTCCGGCTTCATCAACGGAGGAGCAGGTAAGTGGATCAGATTGCCACGGCGATGTTACGCTGACCGTAGTGACCAGAATGACCGGAAACGGATCTCTGTTTCAGGTGACTCTCTGTCGTACCACAACGAGAGGGAGTTCGCTACCTACGACCGAGACACCAACGGCTGTGCGGTGAGCAACTCCGCCGGGCACTGGTTCAACAACTGCCTCCATTCCAACCCCAACGGCCTGTACAAGTGGTCGCCCCCGGCTACGCAAAGCACGGCAATCGTTTGGTGCAGCTGGAAAGGTTGCGGTTACCCTCTGAAGACCATAGTGCTGAAGATCAGACGAGCAGCTTAAGAACCAGAGAAGTTGTCCTGCCCAAGCTGTTGCGACAGTTTTAGGACGAAAGCTGTTTGTATTTTAATATTTGGGTTTTCCTGAAATCAGCTAATCAGTAACTTGCTTCAGTCCTGTATCTGTTTTTGTTGAGATGTTTATATAAAACGTGCTGATTGATTGTGATTTTAAAAACAAAGAATACTTTCATCTGCTTAAAGAAAACATCAGTGCAACACGTTCACATCTAAGCGTCTTTAGATAACTGATACTGTGTAGTCATGTTTGTGATTGGTGACGGTTTATGATGATCTACATCTTCTTTACTTTCTTTTAACCAAAAGCATTAAAGAAAAAGCAAATATAAACTTTGGTGACTTGTGTAATTTGTTTGTCCGGTGTGCTGCACAAGCTTACTTGAAAACTTGAAAAACTTCTTACACAAACCTTAAGAAAGCGTTTGAAAAAGAAGATAATTAGTTAGAAGTTACAGGTAATCATGCAACCAGGATCGGAGCCTGGGAGTTTCATGCCCAAATCCGGCCCACTTTTTCCATGGAGGAGGAATCTGAATAAATGAAACAGCAGCTAGCCCCTTCTATTTGGTATAAGATTAGGTCTATGTTGGTAAGTTAACAGAAAACACTTAACTTAAACATGTTTAATCAGATAAAGAATTAATAGACAAAAAATGTGATGAAGATGAAAACGTATTTAGCTTTGTACAAGTTGAAATTAAAATAATTTGAAATGAAAGCATTTGTCTTCCCAACAAAGAGGTGCTACATTGTTAGGTTTATACTAAACTCTTAAGTAGCTTTACTACATGTATGTTTAGTAGATACCTACAGCATTAAAACCTCCTATAAGCAGTGCACTGGTTTCTCAACTTTATTATTGAATGTCCTTCTCTGTGTACATTAACACAATTTAACGTATATCACATCTATTCTCTATGTTATACTTTACATTGCAAATAAGTATCTTATTATACAGAGTTTAAATAACTGTTAGATCCTCTACCTGTCCCTTCAGTAAACATGGCCTCCTCAGGATCATCAGTAGCATTGGAAGGGGTTTGCTGCTCCGATGATACAAAAACATTCCAATAATGAGTTTGGCTGTTAATATACTATACTACTAAACTCTGTTTATTATTTTCAGCTTGAATTTGGATATGTGTGATTAGTGGTGTGTACTGGGCTCTACAAAATAAACTACGCTAAGCTGGCATTGTAAACGTTGCGCAATAGCCATACGCTAACAATACAAACTTATTTCCATATCTCTGTTTACCAGCTGCAACTGGAGTCTGTCTTCTGGAGAACAGCTCTTCAGAGCTCGGTTCTTTTCACACATTTAGCAGCATCTCCTTCCAACACCTTTCTTTCTTTTAACCTGTCATTTTCAGCTCCACCTGGTCTCCATCTAGCCTCCATCACCACCGACTGACGCTTCGGGCTATTCTGTTGCTATATTTAATTTAAACGCTCCATGAAAAGACAATTTGTGGGCCCAACCAACTTAAACATTTGGGAGGGGAGATTTCCCTCAGATGGTAGAACCCATCTAATCTACTGTGATGTAAGGTTCCACCAGAATCTCCCGATTAGCCACTCCGGGCC
This sequence comes from Megaleporinus macrocephalus, assembly GCA_021613375.1. Classification (NCBI taxonomy): domain Eukaryota; kingdom Metazoa; phylum Chordata; class Actinopteri; order Characiformes; family Anostomidae; genus Megaleporinus; species Megaleporinus macrocephalus. Next base: position 35,079,162 of record CM038722.1, on the reverse strand, counting down.
TGCATGCAACACAGTAAAAACTCCAGGTATGACACCAAAGCTTTTGGACCTCTTTGTGTTTTTTAGCCTCAGATTAAGTCATTATAATGGATTGAAATCACAAAAGACGTATAAACAGTAAGCATGGATGGGTTGCTTTGTGTAATGTAACAGTGGAGGTTTAAGTTTTTACTATGATTCTGCATGAAAAGGCTTTTAAACTAATGAACTCCTTACTTAGCACAAAACTTAGCTTTCTAAAACCAAACTTCAACAAGTACCCTTGTGAAAAAGAAGTATACTTAAGAGAACCAAAAGTATATTTAAAAGAAGAATTTACTTTAAAATACTTTAGGTGCTCTTAAGTATCCTTTTTTTTACAAGAGTAACACACAAAAAAGTACACTGAAGTATACTTAATCTATACTGTTAATACATTTATGATTAATGTAATAAAAGTACTAACTGTTTACTTAATATGCTAAATAAACATCATAGTGCTATTAATAATATACTTATTCACTTTGTACTATTTTGAGACATCATTATGATACATTGAAATATACTTAAGTATATCCTTTTCCCACTAATTCAGTATTTTTTAAGTAAAATATATTAATAAATGTACATAGAGTGTATTTACAATGTATTGTTCAGATATTGAATGTTTTGTTCAGATATTGTTGTTGAATTATAAATATATTTCTTATATTTTATTAGTTTACTAACAATGGATATAAATATACTCCAAATTGACACAAAGTATATAAATAAAAAAAATAAAAATTATTATCTAACCACCTTCAGACAGCCTGCACCTGTTTTACTAAATCTTACTTATACTTAATTTTATGTCTTGTATTATTTTTCTTTATTTTCTTTATTTTATTATTTTATTTAATTAGTTCTGTATTATTATTTTATCTTATTATTAAGTTATTTTATTTTATTTTTTATTATTATTTTATTATTATTATATCTTGTTTTTTTTCTCTTAAATGTCTTTTAAACTATTAAACTTTTTTACCCTCTTTTTATCTTAATTTCTTATTAATTAAATCTGAACTTTCATCTATTTTTATTATTATTTCTACTTTTATGTTCACTGTTATGTTAATATTTTTGTGTTTTTATTTTCTTTATGTCAATCCTTGTCCATGTAAATGCTCAGCTAGATTGAAAATGAGGGTTGCCCTCAATGTACATCCAAGCTTAAATAAAGGTTGATTAATTGATTGAGAAGAACTCTTTTGGTGGTAGATGAGGACAAATTTTACAATTTTATTAAAGAAACCATGAAGAGTCTAAGAGTCTTAGAGTTCTAAGAGTCTATCCATCCACTCTGCTTTCCAGTAAGAGATAAATAAAACGCTGTACCACTTTATGAGCGTGACCACCAATTTACCCCCTAAATTACTTCAAATGTAGTTGTTTTTTATGCATAGGTTTATGAACGCTGTTAATGCTTTCCCACCATTTATTGAAGTAATTGACAAGCAGTGCAGAAGGTCATAAATCCAGTGTTAGTATTTCTCCCAACACTCCAGCATTTGATGGTTAGATCAGTAAAAGCATCATTAACCTTATTGTTACATTCTGAACATGCAATAATATAAAATGCAACAATATAAATATATGTATGTGTACTGGTTCAAACTGGTTCTGGCATTAGATGATGTTGTTTTTTAAAAAAAGGGATTAAACAGTGAGTCTCCATCTATTCATCAATTTAACATACACTGGATATCATCTTCCTGGAGTTTGTGTGCACAACTTTTTGAAATCTATAGTCTAAAGTTTCCTGAAACCAAGAAGTAACCCAAGATAACAGAATTCTACCGTAACACAGTCGGGTCATTTGTAACGAAATATGTACAGAAAGAAATATGTACCAGCGTATGTCTGGCATGTGCACATCAAACGGTTACCTTTTGTCCTGTTTCTCTTTAAATCACTGAAATATTTTCAGTTTGGAAGTGTTCAGTGTTGTAGACAGTATTAAGGAAGGTTTTAAAAGTAGAAGCATTACTAATTTAAAGAATACATTTGATTGTTTCAGTCAGAATATTCAGAATAATCTCTGAAAACAAGAAACTCACATTAGAGTTAAGATGTTCATTAAAAATATGAAAAAATATCAAAAATATAAAATCTTTATGACTTTATTTTATATGTCTGCACAAAATAACCCAGTGTCATTTAACCATGGTGGTATGTAGAACCATTTACAATCACAATGACGACACATTTCACAATTCAATTAAAGAACCCAGGAAGAACCATCTTTCTAGGAGTCTATCCATCCACTCTGCTTACCAGTAAAAGATAAATAAAACGCTGTACCAGTTCACAAGCGTGACCACTGATTTACCTCCTAAATTACTACAGATGTAGCTGTCTTTTATGTGTAGGTTAAATTAACAAGAAACTCACAGTAAAGAAAGTCTTTGGATGCTAATTTAAAAATTAAAAATATTAAAAACGTAAAATCTTAAATACTTTATTTTATATGTCTGCGCAAAATAACCCTGTGTCATTGAACTGGTTAAATAAATAACGTGCTGATGTGTATTTTATATCATAATAGTTCAAATTTGGGACTTAATCTGAAGAACTCAAGTGTTTACCAAACTGGAACATATAACACACGCATCACAATTTTTTTCAATACTATTATGTTGATGTTTTAAAGATGTTTTGCATCATTTAACATTGCTATATTTTAGAACAGTATTTTATGCAGAGTCTCAGCATCATGAAGTTATGATAAAATTAAAAAAATAAATAATTATAAATATAAATATCCTATTTTAAAAAAAATCTGGAAATCTCTAGGAAAGTCCCAGAGTTGCCCAGACATAAAACCTACAAAGAACGTCTCGAGAGAACTGAAAATGGTTGTGCACCAACACTCCCCATCCAACCTGACTGAAAAATATCTTAATGGTATGACATCTGTGTATCACGCTACAGACATATCTACTGAAGTTAGCATGCTAACCAACTAGACCCAGTCTGTCTCGTCTTGTAAAGTCACTTTGTACATTAAGGTGATAGTGAGTCAGTGTAGTACCACTTTTTACCACTTTACAGGTCTGGGGTGAACATACAGGTCTGGGGTGAACATACAGGTCTGGGGTTAACATACAGCTCTGGAGTGAACATACAGCTCTGGACTGAACACACAGCTCTGGAGTGAACACACAGGTCTGGGGTGAACATACAGCTTTGGAGTGAACATACAGGTCTGGGGTGAACATACAGGTCTGAGGTGAACATACAGGTCTGGGGTGAGCATACAGGTCTGAGGTGAACATACAGGTCTGGAGTGAACATACAGGTCTGGGGTGAACATACAGCTTTGGAGTGAACATACAGGTCTGGAGTGAACATATAGGATTGGAGTTAACATAAAGGTATGAAGTGAACATATAGGTCTGGAGTGAACATACAGGTCTGGAGTGAACATATAGGACTGGAGTGAACATGCAGGTCTGGAGTGAACATACAGGTTTGGAGTGAACATATAGGTCTGGAGTGAATATACAGGTCTGGAGTGAACATACAGGTCTAGAGTGAACATACACACTGCTCTCTCTCAGGTTATTAGCCTCCTGCTAGCAGAAATTAACTCATGCTATCAGATTTTTAATCTCGGGCTATTGTTTTGAATGCCGGCCGGTAGTTTAGCAACGAGTGGGCGGGAACAAGCCGTGACGCTAACTAGAGCGTCTCAGTAATCTGTTTTATGAGGAGAGAACGCTGCTACTTACACACTCACTACCTAGACAGACTACTTACACACTCACTACCTAGACAGCCTACTTACACACTCACTACCTAGACAGACTACTTACACACTCACTACCTAGACAGCCTACTTACACACTCACTACATAGACAGCCTACTTACACACTTACTACCTAGACAGCCTACTTACACACTCACTACCTAGACAGCCTACTTACACACTTACTACCTAGACAGCCTACTTACACACTCACTACCTAGACAGACTACTTAGACACTCACTACCTAGACAGCCTACTTAGACACTCACTACCTAGACAGCCTACTTAGACACTCACTACCTAGACAGCCTACTTACACACTCACTACCTAGACAGCCTACTTACACACTTACTACCTAGACAGCCTACTTACACACTCACTACCTAGAAAGCCTACTTACACACTCACTACCTAGACAGCCTACTTACACACTCACTACCTAGACAGCCTACTTACACACTCACTACCTAGACAGCCTACTTACACACTCACGACCTAGACAGCCTACTTAGACACTCACTAACTAGACAGCCTACTTACACACTCACTACCTAGACAGCCTACATATACACTCACTACCTAGACAGCCTACATACACACTCACTACCTAGACAGCCTACTTACACACTCACTACCTAGAGAGCCTATATACACACTCACTACCTAGACAGACTACTTAGACACTCACTACCTAGACAGCCTACTTACAGACTCACTACCTAGACAGCCTACTTACACACTCACTGCCTAGACAGTCTACTTACACACTCACTACCGAGACAGCCTACTTACACACTCAGTACCTAGACAGCCTACTTACACACTCACTACCTAGACAGCCCACTTACACACTCACTACCTAGACAGCCTACTTAGACACTCACTACCTAGACAGCATAATTACACACTCACTACATAGACAGCCTACTTACACACTCACTACCTAGACAGCCTACTTACACACTCACTACCTAGACAGCCTACTTACACACTCACTACCTAGACAGCCTACTTACAAACTCACTACCTAGACTGCCTACTTACACACTCACTACCTAGACAGCCTACTTAGACACTCACTACCTAGACAGCCTACTTACACACTCACTACCTAGACAGCCTACTTAGACACTCACTACCTAGACAGCCTACTTACACACTCACTACCTAGAGAGCCTACTTACACACTCACTACCTAGACAGACTACTTACACACACACTACCCAGACAGCCTACTTACACACTCACTACCCAGACAGCCTACTTAGACACTCACTACCTAGACAGCCTACTTACACACTCACTAACTAGACAGCCTACTTAGACACTGAGGTGGTATATTAATGGAGATTGAATGTTCTAGATAGTTGAGTTGAGGTGATATGTTAATGGAGATGGAATGTTCTAGATGATTGAGTTGAGGTGATATATTAATGATGATGGAATGTTGTAGATAGTTAAGTTGAGGTGATATATTAATGGACATGGAATGTTCTAGATAGTTGAGTTGAGGTGATATATTAATGGAGATGGAATGTTCTAGATAGTTGAGATGATATATTAATGGAGATGGAATGTTGTAGATAGTTAAGGTGATATATTAATGGAGATGGAATGTTCTAGATAGTTGAGTTGAGGTGATATATTAATGGAGATGGAATGTTCTAGATAGTTGAGTTGAGGTGATATATTAATGGAGATGGAATGTTGTAGATAGTTGAGGTGATATATTAATGGAGATGGAATGTTGTAGATAGTTGAGGTGATATATTAATGGAGGTGGAATGTTGTAGATAGTTGAGTTGAGGTGATATATTAATAGAGATGGAATGTTGTAGATAGTATAGTTGAAGTGATATATTAATGGAGATGGAATGTTCTAGATAGGTGAGTTGAGGTGATGTATTAATGGAGGTGGAATGTCTAGATAGTTGAATTGAGGTGATATGTTAATGGAGATGGAATGTTGTAGATAGTTGAGTTGAGGTGATATATTAATGGAGGTGGAATGTTCTAGATAGTTGAGTTGAGGTGATATATTAATGGAGTTGGAATGATGTAGATAGTTGAGTTGAGGAGATATATTAATGGAGATGGAATGTTCTAGATAATTGAGTTGAGGTGATATATTAATGGAGATGGAATGTTCTAGATAGTTGAGTTGAGGTGATACATTAATGGAGGTGGAATGTTCTAGATAGTTGAGTTGAGGTGATATATTAATGGAAATGGAATGTTCTAGATAGTTGAGGTGATATATTAATGAAGATGGAATGTTCTAGATAGTTGAGTTGAGGTGATATATTAATGGAGATGGAACGTTGTAGATAGTTGAGGTGATATATTAATGGAGATGGAATGTTGTAGATAGTTGAGTTGAGGTGATATATTAATGGAGATGGAACGTTGTAGATAGTTGAGGTGATATATTAATGGAGATGGAATGTTCTAGATAGTTGAGTTGAGGTGATATATTAATGATGATGGAATATTCTAGATAGTTGAGTTGAGGTGATATATTAATGGAGATGAAATGTTGTAGATAGTTGAGTTGAGGTGATATATTAATGGAGATGGAATGTTGTAGATAGTTGAGTTGAGGTGATATATTAATGGAGGTGGAATGTTCTAGATAGTTGAGTTGATATATTAATGGAGAAGGAATGTTGTAGATAGTTGAGTTGAGGTGATATATTAATGGAGATGGAATGTTCTAGATAGTTGAGGTGACATATTTATGGAGATGGAATGTTCTAGATAGTTGAGTTGAGGTGATATATTAATGATGATGGAATGTTCTAGATAGTTGAGTCGAGGTGATATATTAATAGAGATGGAATGTTCTAGATAGTTGAGGAGGTGATATATTAATGGAGATGGAATGTTGTAGATAGTTGAGTTGAGGTGATATATTAATGGAGGTGGAATGTTCTAGATAGTTGAGTTGATATATTAATGGCGAAGGAATGTTCTAGATAGTTCAGTGGAGGTGATATATTAATGGAGAAGGAATGTTGTAGATAGTTGAGTTGAGGTGATATATTAATGGAGGTGGAATGTTCTAGATAGTTGAGGTGACATATTTATGGAGATGGAATGTTCTAGATAGTTGAGTTGAGGTGATATATTAATGATGATGGAATGTTCTAGATAGTTGAGTCGAGGTGATGTATTAATAGAGATGGAATGTTCTAGATAGTTGAGGAGGTGATATATTAATGGAGATGGAATGTTGTAGATAGTTGAGTTGAGGTGATATATTAATGCAGATGGAATATTCTAGATAGTCGAGTTGAGGTGATATGTTAATGGAGATGGAATGTTGTAGATAGTTGAGTTGAGGTGATATATTAATGGAGATGGAATGTTCTAGATAGTTGAGTTGAGGTAATCTATTAATGGAGATGGAACGTTGTAGATAGTTGAGGTGATATATTAATGAAGATGGAATGTTTTAGATAGTTGAGTTGAGGTGATATAATAATGGAGATGGAACGTTGTAGATAGTTGAGGTGATATATTAATGGAGATGGAATGTTGTAGATAGTTGAGTTGAGGTGATATATTAATGCAGATGGAATATTCTAGATAGTCGAGTTGAGGTGATATGTTAATGGAGATGGAATGTTGTAAATAGTTGAGTTGAGGTGATATATTAATGGAGATGGAACGTTGTAGATAGTTGAGGTGATATATTAATGAAGATGGAATGTTTTAGATAGTTGAGTTGAGGTGATATATTAATGGAGATGGAATGTTGTAGATAGTTGAGTTGAGGTGATATATTAATGCAGATGGAATATTCTAGATAGTCGAGTTGAGGTGATATGTTAATGGAGATGGAATGTTGTAGATAGTTGAGTTGAGGTGATATATTAATGGAGATGGAACGTTGTAGATAGTTGAGGTGATATATTAATGAAGATGGAATGTTTTAGATAGTTGAGTTGAGGTGATATATTAATGGAGATGGAATGTTGTAGATAGTTGAGTTGAGGTGATATATTAATGCAGATGGAATATTCTAGATAGTCGAGTTGAGGTGATATGTTAATGGAGATGGAATGTTGTAGATAGTTGAGTTGAGGTGATATATTAATGGAAATGGAATGTTCTAGATAGTTGAGGTGATATATTAATGGAGATGGAATGTTGTAGATAGTTGAGTTGAGGTGATATATTAATGGAGATGGAATGTTGTAGATAGTTGAGGTGATATATTAATGGAGATGGAACGTTGTAGATAGTTGAGGTGATATATTAATGGAGATAGAATGTTGTAGATAGTTGAGGTGATATATTAATGGAGATGGAACGTTGTAGATAGTTGAGGTGAAATATTAATGGAGATGGAATGTTCTAGATAGTTGAGTTGAGGTGATATATTAATGATGATGGAATGTTCTAGATAGTTGAGTTGAGGTGATATATTAATGGAGATGGAATGTTCGAGATAGTTGAGGAGGAGATATATTAATGGAGATGGAATGTTGTAGATAGTTGAGTTGAGGTGATATATTAATGGAGGTGAAATGTTCTAGATAGTTGAGTTGATATATTAATGGAGAAGGAATGTTGTAGATAGTTGAGTTGAGGTGATATATTAATGGAGATGGAATGTTCTAGATAGTTGAGGTGACATATTTATGGAGATGGAATGTTCTAGATAGTTGAGTTGAGGTGATATATTAATGATGATGGAATGTTCTAGATAGTTGAGTCGAGGTGATATATTAATAGAGATGGAATGTTCTAGATAGTTGAGGAGGTGATATATTAATGGAGATGGAATGTTGTAGATAGTTGAGTTGAGGTGATATATTAATGGAGGTGGAATGTTCTAGATAGTTGAGTTGATATATTAATGGCGAAGGAATGTTCTAGATAGTTCAGTGGAGGTGATATATTAATGGAGAAGGAATGTTGTAGATAGTCGAGTTGAGGTGATATATTAATGGAGGTGGAATGTTCTAGATAGTTGAGGTGACATATTTATGGAGATGGAATGTTCTAGATAGTTGAGGTGATATATTAATGATGATGGAATGTTCTAGATAGTTGAGTCGAGGTGATATATTAATAGAGATGGAATGTTCTAGATAGTTGAGGAGGTGATATATTAATGGAGATGGAATGTTGTAGATAGTTGAGTTGAGGTGATATATTAATGCAGATGGAATATTCTAGATAGTCGAGTTGAGGTGATATGTTAATGGAGATGGAATGTTGTAGATAGTTGAGTTGAGGTGATATATTAATGGAGATGGAATGTTCTAGATAGTTGAGTTGAGGTAATCTATTAATGGAGATGGAACGTTGTAGATAGTTGAGGTGATATATTAATGAAGATGGAATGTTTTAGATAGTTGAGTTGAGGTGATATAATAATGGAGATGGAATGTTGTAGATAGTTGAGTTGAGGTAATCTATTAATGGAGATGGAACGTTGTAGATAGTTGAGGTGATATATTAATGGAGAAGGAATGTTCTAGATAGTTGAGTGGAGGTGATATATTAATGAAGATGGAATGTTCTAGATAGTTGAGTTGAGGTGATATAATAATGGAGATGGAATGTTGTAGATAGTTGAGATGAGGTTATATATTAATGGAGATGGAATGTTCTAGATAGTTGAGTTAAGGTGATATATTAATGGAGATGGAATGTTCTAGATAGCTGAGTTGAGATTATATGTTAATGGAGGTGGAATGTTCTAGATAGTTGAGTTGAGGTGATATATTAATGGTGATGGAATGTTCTAGATTGTTGAGGTGATATACTAATGGAGATGGAATGTTGTAGATATTTGAGTTGAGGTGATATATTAATGGAGATGGAATGTTCTAGATAATTGAGTTGAGGTGATATATTAATGGAGATGGAATGTTCTAGATAGTTGAGTTGAGGTGATACATTAATGGAGGTGGAATATTCTAGATAGTTGAGTTGAGGTGATATATTAATGGAAATGGAATGTTCTAGATAGTTGAGGTGATATATTAATGAAGATGGAATGTTCTAGATAGTTGAGCTGAGGTGGTATATTAATGGAGATGGAATGTTCTAGATAGTTGAGGTGATATATTAATGGAGATGGAATGTTGTAGATAGTTGAGGTGATATATTAATGGAGATGGAATGTTCGAGATAGTTGAGTTGAGGTGATATATTAATGGAGGTGGAATGTTCTAGATAGTTGAGGTGATATATTAATGGAGATGGAATGTTCTAGATAGTTGGGGTGATATATTAATGAAGATGGAATGTTCTAGATAGTTGAGTTGAGGTGATATATTAATGGAGGTGGAATGTTCTAGATAGTTGAGGTGATATATTAATGAAGATGGAATGTTCTAGATAGTTGGGGTGATATATTAATGGAGATGGAATGTTCTAGATAGTTGAGTTGAGGTGATATATTAATGGAGGTGGAATATTCTAGATAGTTGAGGTGATATATTAATGGAGGTGGAATGTTCTAGATAGTTGAGTTGAGGTGATATATTAATGGAGGTGGAATGTTCTAGATAGTTTAGTTGAGGTGATATATTAATGGAGATGGAATGTTGTAGATAGTTGAGGTGATATATTAATGGAGATGGAATGTTGTAGATAGTTAAGTTGAGGTGATATATTAATGGAGATGGAATGTTCTAGGTAGTTGAGTTGAGGTGATATATTAATGGAGATGGAATGTTCTAGATAGTTAAGGTGATATATTGATGGAGATGGAATGTTCTAGATAGTTGAGTTGATATATTAATGGAGATGGAATGTTGTAGATAGTTAAGTTGAGGTGATATATTAATGGACATGGAATGTTCTAGATAGTTGAGTTGAGGTGATATATTAGTAGCGATGGAATGTTCTAGATAGTTGAGTTGAGGTGATATATTAATGGAGGTGGAATGTTCTAGATAGTTGAGTTGAGGTGATATATTAATGGAAATGGAATGTTCTAGATAGTTGAGGTGATATATTAATGAAGATGGAATGTTCTAGATAGTTGAGCTGAGGTGGTATATTAATGGAGATGGAATGTTCTAGATAGTTGAGGTGATATATTAATGGAGGTGGAATGTTCTAGATAGTTGAGTTGAGGTGATATATTAATGGAAATGGAATGTTGTAGATAGTTGAGGTGATATATTAATGGAGATGGAATGTTGTAGATAGTTGAGTTGAGGTGATATATTAATGGAGATGGAATGTTCTAGATAGTTGAGTTGAGGTAATCTATTAATGGAGATGGAACGTTGTAGATAGTTGAGGTGATATATTAATGAAGATGGAATGTTTTAGTTAGTTGAGTTGAGGTGATATAATAATGGAGATGGAACGTTGTAGATAGTTGAGGTGATATATTAATGGAGATGGAATGTTTGTAGATAGTTGAGTTGAGGTGATATATTAATGCAGATGGAATATTCTAGATAGTCGAGTTGAGGTGATATGTTTAATGGAGATGGAATGTTGTAGATAGTTGAGTTGAGGTGATATATTAATGGAGATGGAATGTTCTAGATAGTTGAGTTGAGGTAATCTATTAATGGAGATGGAACGTTGTAGATAGTTGAGGTGATATATTAATGAAGATGGAATGTTTTAGATAGTTGAGTTGAGGTGATATAATAATGGAGATGGAATGTTGTAGATAGTTGAGTTGAGGTAATCTATTAATGGAGATGGAACGTTGTAGATAGTTGAGGTGATATATTAATGGAGAAGGAATGTTCTAGATAGTTGAGTGGAGGTGATATATTAATGAAGATGGAATGTTCTAGATAGTTGAGTTGAGGTGATATAATAATGGAGATGGAATGTTGTAGATAGTTGAGTTGAGGTTATATATTAATGGAGATGGAATGTTCTAGATAGTTGAGTTAAGGTGATATATTAATGGAGATGGAATGTTCTAGATAGCTGAGTTGAGATTATATGTTAATGGAGGTGGAATGTTCTAGATAGTTGAGTTGAGGTGATATATTAATGGTGATGGAATGTTCTAGATAGTTGAGTTGATATATTAATGGAGATGGAATGTTGTAGATAGTTAAGTTGAGGTGATATATTAATGGAGATGGAATGTTCTAGGTAGTTGAGTTGAGGTGATATATTAATGGAGATGGAATGTTCTAGATAGTTAAGGTGATATATTGATGGAGATGGAATGTTCTAGATAGTTGAGTTGATATATTAATGGAGATGGAATGTTCTAGATAGTTGAGTTGAGGTGATATATTAGTAGCGATGGAATGTTCTAGATAGTTGAGTTGAGGTGATATATTAATGGAGGTGGAATGTTCTAGATAGTTGAGTTGAGGTGATATATTAACTATATGGTAACTGTATATGTCTGAATGGTGTGATTTAGAGACTCTGTGTTAAAGGACTAATAAAAGTGTCTAATTCTCTCAGAACGAGAGTGAATGTATAAAGTAAATGAATAAACACACAGGAAGTTGCTGCTGGTTGGTTTATTTTAAAGATGTTCTAGGAGTCCTGCATATATAATGATGTATAAATGTATTTAGATGGTGTTTAAGGCGTATAGAACCAGAGCGTATGTAATGTTCTTCGCTATAAGATCCGGGTCCGAGCCCCCAGTGAGCAAGCCAAAGGCGACAGTGGCGAGGAAAAACTCCCTCTTAGCATCAGGAAGAAACCTCGAAAGGAACCGAGACTCAAAAGGGGAACCCATCCTCCTCTGGTGGACACCGGATATCCAGAACAAACCCAATCAAACTCAGCGTTACCCTCTAAACCCTCCCCCGGATTCTGATTGGCCGACAGGGAGCAGCTGGCGTTTAGTCCCTCCCACGTGGCTAGTTGGACTGGTCCAAAGTGCGTCACACTAAAGTTGTAAAGGTGAACGTAGCCTGAGGCTGTGCGTCTGCTGCAGCGGACTCTGTTGACCACTGCACAGAGGTCATCGGCTAGTTCAGTTAGCGGAGCACATTGTGGAAGCCGTCTGTGCCGTGCGTCCCTTTGGGAAGAATGAAATCTGGGAATTGGAGTGTTTTCTGGAGAATATCAGAATCTGAACCACAGCTGAGACTGTTTACTGGTCAGTTCTCAGCTATCGCTTACAAACCCTAGACTATTTAACTACTGTCTACGCTCGGGGACATGTGATATGAGGAGTTATGAAGCTCTTATAACACCTTATAGATACATTTATACTGTAGTAATGCAGGATTCACAGCAGCAATGAAGGGGGTTGGGCAGGACTCTGCGTACGGCAGAGAAGATCCTGGAGAGACGCCTGCGGGTGGTCTTAAATAGGGTCTTCGAATCAGGGGACGGGGAAGGCCGGGGATCGTCAGAGGGCGCGGAGCAGGACCTACTACGTTCTGTAAGAAGAAACATTGAAGAAATAAAACAATACGTTATAATAACGAACAAATATTAGAAATTAATAAAGTTCTAATTATTTAATCAATTAAGACCAAATTAGACTCTTCTAAATGATTAGTCACATGATTAGCATATGTGCTATCATCCAATTATTAATGGATAGAAACTCACCTTTGATCTACGGCGGATGAAGGGAAATCGTTTGCCCACAGTGAACCTGAATCCAGGACGTCTGGTCTTCACAGGCTCAGGGTCTGGATACACAGGGCTGGCCTTGCTTAATGCTGTGGGTGCAGAAGGTCCAGCTCCAGATGAAGATGCTGAGTTAAGATCTTCAAACTCCTGGAGCAAAGTCCTAAAATATTCTTGTACAACGTGGTAGTCAATTGATGAATCAGCTTGAAGAGGATCCCTCAGCAGATGTGTCCTCACCCATGATGTCTCCAGGTGTGAGTCTGAGTAACTCCTAGGTCTTTCCAGATCAATGGCTGGACGTTGAAGTGGGTCTTGGTCTTGGGGGGACTGGCTATGCTCCAGGTCTGTAGATGTCTGAGGCATAGCAGAGGACGTTGTGTCTGGATAAGTTTCCAGATCTATGAGATGCAAAGGTGTGGAGCAGCGAAGAGGTGCTCTAGAGGGGCTCGACAGAAGGAGCTCACTCCTATATAACTCCACAACTTTGCCGATGACCTCACTTGTACAAGAATCTACGTTGAGCTGGATTCTTGGGATTGGGTGAGGAGATATCTTTTTGGTGGAAACTTTCCTTCTTTGCAGCTGCAGCAGAAATCCAAACACCAGCTTGTGCACACCTCTGTAAAGAGTGTGAGGAACAGAGGGTGATCTTTCCTGTTGCTTGGATGAAGCTTTCTTAAGAGTGCCATCAGATGGAACTGACACACAGCTTCTCTGCAGGCATTTCAAAAAGCTACTGATGATCTCCAAAGCTGTCGTCTGGGCTTCCACAGAGATAAAAGATGCTGCTGCAGATGGCTGGCTAGCACTTGACTTGGTGGATCCTGAAAGTTCTTCTGCTGCTTCCTGAAGTAGTTCACTAACAGTCTGACTTGCTTGGTTCTGGAAGTGAGCAGAACCAAGTGAAGTCTTACCCTGTACTGCTCTATCTTCAAAGGCAGAGTCCTTACGCTCTCCAACTAGTTCTTCCAGACCCTGAAGCACATCAGTAACTTCTACTGGACCTTCAGATGGTACCTGACACTCAGTGGTGGGGTCTGAGTGGGAAAGACGGACAATCTCACTGATAATGCTGTTGGTGGACTCCAGGGTGAGCTTGTCCATGTCCAAGTCTTTACGAGTCTGGAAAAGAGCCTGAAGATATCTTCGGACTCTCTGGAACAAGTTGAAGGGCGCTGAAGCATCAGATGTAGGATCGGCATGGAGTGATCTGATTATAGTGGCAGAGTCAGTGCTGCTGTCAATCACACTCAACTCTGCAAGAACGTCCAAGGCATCAACCATGGTTTCTGCAATCTGTACTGCAGCACTGAGTAGATCTCTGGCTGAAGGTTCTGGTCCTGAGGAAAGGCTTCCTCCGGAGAAGGGATCCTTCCAGCGCAGAGATCTGCTGAATGAAAAGCTTCCTCCAGCGCAGAGATCCTTTATCTGTGATGCCGTCTTAACGAGGACATCACTCACGACCTGAATGATCTTACTTTCTCTCTGATTCATGATTCTTTCAGATACCTACAAATAAGATTCAAGTGCTAATTAGATTACTGTATTATTATTATTATTATTATTATTATTATTATTATTATTATTATTAACAACAACAATAACAATACCAACAATAACAACAACAATAATAATTACAATAACAACAATGACAAATATAATATTAATAATAATAATAATAACAATAACAATTTAATAATAATAATAATAAATATAAAGGAGTCCTTAGTAAATGAAAATTGTGAAAGCCTTTTTCAGATTAAATTCTCTTTAATTCTCTGCCACCTTAAAAAATACCACTGTAAATGCACTGGCTACTTAAATGAACTGCCACCTTAAATAACCTGCAATCTTAAATTCATAGACCCCTTCAATTAACTGTCACATGAAATTTCCTGCTACCTTAAATAAACTGCTACCTTAAATGTATTGACACCTTAAAAATCCAAGCCACCATAATCTCCCTACCAATTTGTTTATTTTATTATT
The DNA here is from genome assembly GCA_021613375.1 of Megaleporinus macrocephalus. Lineage (NCBI taxonomy): Eukaryota > Metazoa > Chordata > Actinopteri > Characiformes > Anostomidae > Megaleporinus > Megaleporinus macrocephalus. The sequence goes on along the minus strand of CM038722.1, from coordinate 35,063,849 downwards.
GTTATTAATAATATAAATAATATGAATAATATTATTATTATTAATAATAATAATAATAATAACAACAACATCAACTACAGTACAGTAGGAGAACCCTTATGGTTCTTTTTACTGTGGGTTCTTTTTCTGCACATGTTAAAGAGAACTGATTAAAAGGAGGCTGTACTGTGTTTACTCTGTGTGTTGTATTAATAATTATATTAATAATAATATTAGTACTAATAGAGGGGGAGAGGGAGAGAAGTGAGGTCACTGCTTACCTGTAGGAGATCGTCTGTGTAATGAGCTGCTGGATCAGCTGTACAGAGAACTTATAGACTTCTCAGACTGACCCATTATGACATCATCACAGAGAGAGACAGTACAGAGTCAGTGTCTCTCACCCACTCAGTATAAACAAGTGTAGTCAGTCTGTATAACTACACAGTACAATCAGCCCCCACCATCACACCACCTCATACTTTATTATTATTATTATTATTATTATTATTATTATTATTATTATTATTATTATTATTATTATTATTATTATTATTATCACTATTAATATTAATATTAATATTAATATTAATAGTACTAATAGAGGAGGAGAGGGAGAGAAGTGAGGTCACTGCTTACCTGTAGGAGATCGTCTGTGTAATGAGCTGCTGGATCAGCTGTACAGAGAACTTATAGAACTCTCAGACTGACCCATTATGACATCATCACAGAGAGAGAGACAGTACAGAGTCAGTGTCTCTCACCCACTCAGTATAAACAAGTGTAGTCAGTCTGTATAGCTACACAGTACAATCAGCCCCCACCATCACACCACCTCATACTTTATTATTATTATTATTATTATTATTATTATTATTATTATTATTATCATTATTATCATTATTATTATTATTATTATTAACATTATCATTTTCACATCACCTCATATTTTTTTATTATTATTATTATTATTATTATTATTATTATTATTATTATTATTATTATTATTATTATTAATAATAATAATAATAATAATAATAATAATAACATTTTTACATCACCTCATATTTTATTATTATTATTATTATTATTATTATTATTATTATTATTATTATTATTATTATTATTATTAACATCACACCGCCTCATACTTCAATATCAGAGACATACTTTCAATATCATTCATCACAAGTTTAACTTCCTTCTTGATTTGGTGATTTCCAAACAGTATGAACTTTGTTGTACTTAAATTCAGTGATAGCCTGTTAATATCAAACTCTTTCTTTAATACTTTTGATTCACTTTCCACTGTATTCAGAAGCTGTTCCAAACTAACAGCAATAAAAAATCAGAAAAATATGTTTGCTGTTACGTTCTTGCACCTGAACAAGCAGCAGAACTTAAGGTGAAGTAGAACTGCATGTGCTGGAGAGCCTGCACTACATCTTCAACTGCAGCTGGAAAAAGAGAAGGTGTCCCGGTTAAAAAGGTTAAAAAGTCTCAAGACCTCTGAAGTAATGGCCACATGAGGTGGGAATTGTGAGCGAGAAGATGGCAGTGGCATACTTCTCTACAAAGCCAAGAATGGACCCTCTCCTCCTTACCTAATGGCAATAAACTTCATATTCCTCGACAACGTCTCCACTCCTTTTTCAAGAAACCAACATATTTGCAGGAGAACTCAACAGAAGACAGACTGCAAGATCAGCCTTGAGCTCTTCAGACCTCCTGTAGTGCATTGCCAACCACAGACATTCTGAACATGTGATGGAGGTTGGAAGGTGTTTGGGTCTTCTGGACTGAACAACTTCCATGTTGTCTCAAAGCAGCTTTACAGAGTTTAAAAGAATAAAAACATGAAATCACACACTTTATCCACTGTGAGTGAGCCAGAGACGACGGTGGCGAGAACACCTCCCTCAGACTGGAGGAAGAAACCTCGAGAGGAACCAGACTCACAAGCAGAGACCCGAGACAGTATTTACAATTTATTAAACTAAAGCGGAGTCTGAAGGTAAGAGCTTTAGAAGCTGTACAGGTGCTACATCAGGTGGATGATACAGCGATGCAGTCAAGGAGTAGCAAATGGCACCAATAGAGAGGAGAGCTGGTTGGAGCCAGGTGACGGGGGGGCCCTGGTGGTCAGTCCTTTAACAGTATTGGGTGGGACAGGTGGGCGGTAATTACCTCAAAGAGAAAAGAAAGAGTTAGTTCTGGTTTGGGTTAATACAGAGACAGAGTTAGTTCTGGTTTGGGTTCATACAGAGACAGAGTTAGTTCTGGTTTGTGTTAGTACAGAGACAGAGTTAGTTCTGGTTTGGGTTAGTACAGAGACAGAGTTAGTTCTGGTTTGGGTTAGTACAGAGACAGAGTTAGCTCTGGTTTGGGTTAGTACAGAAACAGAGTTAGTTCTGGTTTGTGTTAGTACAGAGACAGAGTTAGTTCTGGTTTGGGTTAGTACAGAGACTGAGTTTGTTCTGGTTTGGGTTAGTACAGAGACAGAGTTAGTTTTGGTTGGGGTTAGTACAGAGACAGAGTTTGTTCTGGTTTGGGTTAGTACAGAGACTGAGTTAGTTCTGGTTTGGGTTAGTACAGAGTTAGTTCTGGTTTGTGTTAGTACAGAGACAGAGTTAGTTCTGGTTTGGGTTAGTACAGAGACAGAGTTTGTTCTGGTTTGGGTTAGTACAGAGACAGAGTTAGTTCTGATTTGGGTTAGTACAGAGACAGAGTTAGTTCTGGTTTAGGTTAGTATAGAGACAGAGTTAGTTCTGGTTTGGGTTAGTACCGAGACAGAGTTAGTTCTGGTTTGGGTTAGTACCGAGACAGAGTTAGTTCTGGTTTGGGTTAGTACAAAGACAGAGTTAGTTCTGGTTTGGGTTAGTACAGAGGATGAGGAGAGTTTAGAGTGTAGCTGGTGACTCTGGCAGATCTGATTATAATAAGAATGAACTGAAAGGAGACAAGCTGAACAGGTGCTACATCTGAGTTTGCTCCTCCGAAAGAGAAGTCACATCCTGTCAGGTATCACCGGGAAGGAAACAACCATAACGAGCTGCTTTCACCGGCGACCAGGCTGCTGGTTAGTTAATATGGGAGGAGGAGGGTGCGTTGGTAAACACGTTTATGGAGACTGTGGTGCCTCCAAAAAGTTTAGGATTTCACACGAACCAGAATTCAACTCACCCAGTGCTGTGAGAGTTAATAACTTTGTTTAGTTTTTAATACACAATACTTAGTCTGACCTGAAATGTATGTGTATGTGTTCAGTGGTCCTGTCATTTGGCTACTTGCCAAAGCACTGACCACTGCCTAACTCCACCCAGGTAGTGTAGGACCATTGATCTCAGAGAGACCAGTACCATGTGGGAAATGTACTGGTGATGCAGCGGAGACCAGGTGCTCAGGTTCTTCTTCTAATGATAGTCTCCACTGCGTTACCTGTATTGGATTTATAGCATTATGAGTAAAATATCAGTGTTAAAATATCTTAGAATGAAACAATACTACATATAGTTAAGAGATATTGATAATATAATTATAATAAAGTTGATGTGATAATAATAATAATAATAATAATAATAATAATAATAATAATAATAATAATAATAATAATAATAATAATAATAATAATAATAAAGTATGCGGTGGTGTGATGGTGGGGGCTGATTGTACTGTGTAGCTATACAGACTGACTACACTTGTTTATACTGAGTGGGTGAGAGACACTGACTCTGTACTGTCTCTCTCTGTGATGATGTCATAATGGGTCAGTCTGAGAGTTCTATAAGTTCTCTGTACAGCTGATCCAGCAGCTCATTACACAGACGATCTCCTACAGGTAAGCAGTGACCTCACTTCTCTCCCTCTCCTCCTCTATTAGTACTATTATTATTATTAATATAATTATTAATATAACACACAGAGTAAACACAGTACAGCCTCCTTTTAATCAGTTCTCTTTAACATGTGCAGAAAAAGAACCCACAGTAAAAAGAATCATAAGGGTTCTTCTACTGTACTGTAGTTGATGTTGTTATTATTATTATTATTATTATTATTATTATTATTATTATTATTATTATTATTATTATTATTATTATTATTATTAATAATAATAATATTATTATTCATATTATTTATATCATTATTATTATTAATAATAAAATAAACTTAAATTGGTAGGGAGATTATGGTGGCTTGGATTTTTAAGGTGTCAATACATTTAAGGTAGCAGTTTATTTAAGGTAGCAGGGAATTTCATGTGGCAGTTAATTGAAGGTGTTTATGAATTTAAGATAGCAGGTTATTTAAGGTGGCAGTTCATTTAAGTAGCCAGTGCATTTACAGTAGTATTTTTTAAGGTGGCAGAGAATGAAAGAGAATTTAATCTGAAAAAGACCTTTACCATTTTAATTTACTAAGGACTCCTTTATATATTTATTATTATTATTATTATTATTATTGTTATTATTATTATTATAGTAGTTATTGTTGTTAATAATAATAATAATAATAATTATAATAATAATAATAATAATAATAATAATAATAATAATAATACAGTAAGACTGGTGATCTAATTAGCACTTGAATCTTATTTGTAGGTATCTGAAAGAATCATGAATCAGAGAGAAAGTAAGATCATTCAGGTCGTGAGTGATGTCCTCGTTAAGACGGCATCACAGATAAAGGATCTCTGCGCTGGAGGAAGCTTTTCATTCAGCAGATCTCTGCGCTGGAAGGATCCCTTCTCCGGAGGAAGCCTTTCCTCAGGACCAGAACCTTCAGCCAGAGATCTACTTAGTGCTGCAGTACAGATTGCAGAAACCATGGTTGATGCCTTGGACGTTCTTGCAGAGTTGAGTGTGATTGACAGCAGCACTGACTCTGCCACTATAATCAGATCACTCCATGCCGATCCTACGTCTGATGCTTCAGCGCCCTTCAACTTGTTCCAGAGAGTCCGAGGATATCTTCAGACTCTTTTCCAGACTCGTAAGGACTTGGACATGGACAAGCTCACCCTGAAGTCCACCAACAGCATTATCAGTGAGATTGTCCGTCTTTCCCACTCAGACCCCACCACTGAGTGTCAGGTACCATCTGAAGGTCCAGTAGAAGTTACTGATGTGCTTCAGGGTCTGGAAGAACTAGTTGGAGTGCGTAAGGACTCTGCCTTTGAAGATAGAGCAGTACAGGGTAAGACTTCACTTGGTTCTGCTCACTTCCAGAACCAAGCAAGTCAGACTGTTAGTGAACTACTTCAGGAAGCAGCAGAAGAACTTTCAGGATCCACCAAGTCAAGTGCTAGCCAGCCATCTGCAGCAGCATCTTTTATTTCTGTGGAAGCCCGGACAACAGCTATGGAGATCATCAGTAGCTTTTTGAAATGCCTGCAGAGAAGCTGTGTGTCAGTTCCATCTGATGGCACTCTTAAGAAAGCTTCATCCAAGCAACAGGAAAGATCACCCTCTGTTCCTCACACTCTTTACAGAGGTGTGCACAAGCTGGTGTTTGGATTTCTGCTGCAGCTGCAAAGAAGGAAAGTTTCCACCAAAAAGATATCTCCTCACCCAATCCCAAGAATCCAGCTCAACGTAGATTCTTGTACAAGTGAGGTCATCGGCAAAGTTGTGGAGTTATATAGGAGTGAGCTCCTTCTGTCGAGCCCCTCTAGAGCACCTCTTCGCTGCTCCACACCTTTGCATCTCATAGATCTGGAAACTTATCCAGACACAACGTCCTCTGCTATGCCTCAGACATCTACAGACCTGGAGCATAGCCAGTCCCCCAAGACCAAGACCCACTTCAACGTCCGGCCCATTGATCTGGAAAGACCTAGGAGTTACTCAGACTCACACCTGGAGACATCATGGGTGAGGACACATCTGCTGAGGGATCCTCTTCAAGCTGATTCATCAATTGACTACCACGTTGTACAAGAATATTTTAGGACTTTGCTCCAGGAGTTTGAAGATCTTAACTCAGCATCTTCATCTGGAGCTGGACCTTCTGCACCCACAGCATTAAGCAAGGCCAGCCCTGTGTATCCAGACCCTGAGCCTGTGAAGACCAGACGTCCTGGATTCAGGTTCACTGTGGGCAAACGATTTCCCTTCATCCGCCGTAGATCAAAGGTGAGTTTCTATCCATTAATAATTGGATGATAGCACATATGCTAATCATGTGACTAATCATTTAGAAGAGTCTAATTTGGTCTTAATTGATTAAATAATTAGAACTTTATTAATTTCTAATATTTGTTCGTTATTATAACGTATTGTTTTATTTCTTCAATGTTTCTTCTTACAGAACGTAGTAGGTCCTGCTCCCGCGACCTCTGACGATCCCCGGCCTTCCCCGTCCCCTGATTCGAAGACCCTATTTAAGACCACCCGCAGGCGTCTCTCCAGGATCTTCTCTGCCGTACGCAGAGTCCTGCCCAACCCCCTTCATTGCTGCTGTGAATCCTGCATTACTACAGTATAAATGTATCTATAAGGTGTTATAAGAGCTTCATAACTCCTCATATCACATGTCCCCGAGCGTAGACAGTAGTTAAATAGTCTAGGGTTTGTAAGCGATAGCTGAGAACTGACCAGTAAACAGTCTCAGCTGTGGTTCAGATTCTGATATTCTCCAGAAAACACTCCAATTCCCAGATTTCATTCTTCCCAAAGGGACGCACGGCACAGACGGCTTCCACAATGTGCTCCGCTAACTGAACTAGCCGATGACCTCTGTGCAGTGGTCAACAGAGTCCGCTGCAGCAGACGCACAGCCTCAGGCTACGTTCACCTTTACAACTTTAGTGTGACGCACTTTGGACCAGTCCAACTAGCCTTTCCACCACGTGGGAGGGACTAAACGCCAGCTGCTCCCTGTCGGCCAATCAGAATCCGGGGGAGGGTTTAGAGGGTAACGCTGAGTTTGATTGGGTTTGTTCTGGATATCCGGTGTCCACCAGAGGAGGATGGGTTCCCCTTTTGAGTCTCGGTTCCTTTCGAGGTTTCTTCCTGATGCTAAGAGGGAGTTTTTCCTCGCCACTGTCGCCTTTGGCTTGCTCACTGGGGGCTCGGACCCGGATCTTATAGCGAAGAACTCTGGTTCTATACGCCTTAAACACCATCTAAATACATTTATACATCATTATATATGCAGGACTCCTAGAACATCTTTAAAATAAACCAACCAGCAGCAACTTCCTGTGTGTTTATTCATTTACTTTATACATTCACTCTCGTTCTGAGAGAATTAGACACTTTTATTAGTCCTTTAACACAGAGTCTCTTAATCACACCATTCACACAAATCACACATACATATACAGTTACCATAGAGTTAATATATCACCTCAACTCAACTATCTAGAACATTCCACCTCCATTAATATATCACCTCAACTCAACTATCTAGAACATTCCATCGCTACTAATATATCACCTCAACTCAACTATCTAGAACATTCCATGTCCATTAATATATCACCTCAACTTAACTATCTACAACATTCCATCTCCATTAATATATCAACTCAACTATCTAGAACATTCCATCTCCATCAATATATCACCTTAACTATCTAGAACATTCCATCTCTATTAATATATCACCTCGACTCAACTATCTAGAACATTCCATCATCATTAATATATCACCTCAACTCAACTATCTAGAACATTCCATCTCCATAAATATGTCACCTCAACTATCTAGAACATTCCACCTCCATTAATATATCACCTCAACTCAACTATCTACAACATTCCTTCTCCATTAATATATCACCTCCACTGAACTATCTAGAACATTCCTTCGCCATTAATATATCAACTCAACTATCTAGAACATTCCATCATCATTAATATATCACCTCAACTCAACTATCTACAACATTCCATCTCCATTAATATATCACCTCCTCAACTATCTAGAACATTCCATCTCTATTAATATATCACCTCGACTCAACTATCTAGAACATTCCATCATCATTAATATATCACCTCAACTCAACTATCTAGAACATTCCATCTCCATAAATATGTCACCTCAACTATCTAGAACATTCCATCTCCATTAATACATCACCTCAACTCAACTATCTACAACATTCCTTCTCCATTAATATATCAACTCAACTATCTAGAACATTCCACCTCCATTAATATATCACCTCAACTCAACTATCTACAACATTCCATCTCCATTAATATATCTCCTCCTCAACTATCTCGAACATTCCATCTCCATTAATATATCACCTCAACTCAACTATCTAGAACATTCCATCATCATTAATATATCACCTCAACTCAACTATCTAGAACATTCCATCATCATTAATATATCACCTCAACTATCTACAACATTCCATCTCCATTAATATATCTCCTCCTCAACTATCTCGAACATTCCATCTCCATTAATATATCACCTCAACTCAACTATCTACAACATTCCATCTCCATTAATATATCACCTCAACTATCTACAACATTCCATTTCCATTAATATATCACCTCAACTCAACTATCTAGAACATTCCACCTCCATTAATATATCACCTCAACTATCTAGAACATTCCATCTCCATTAATATACCACCTCAGCTCAACTATCTAGAACATTCCATCTTCATTAATATATCACCTCAACTATCTAGAACATTCCATTTCCATTAATATATCACCTCAACTCAACTATCTAGAACATTCCACCTCCATTAATATATCACCTCAACTCAACTATCTAGAACATTCCATCGCTACTAATATATCACCTCAACTCAACTATCTAGAACATTCCATGTCCATTAATATATCACCTCAACTTAACTATCTACAACATTCCATCTCCATTAATATATCAACTCAACTATCTAGAACATTCCATCTCCATCAATATATCACCTTAACTATCTAGAACATTCCATCTCCATTAATATATCACCTCAACTCAACTACCTAGAACATTCCATCTCCATTAATATATCACCTCAACTTAACTATCTACAACATTCCATCTCCATTAATATATCAACTCAACTATCTAGAACATTCCATCTCCATCAATATATCACCTTAACTATCTAGAACATTCCACCTCCATTAATATATCACCTCAACTCAAATATCTACAACATTCCATCTCCATTAATATATCACCTCAACTATCTACAACATTCCATCTCCATTAATATATCACCTCAACTCAACTATCTAGAACATTCCACCTCCATTAATATATCACCTCAACTATCTAGAATATTCCACCTCCATTAATATATCACCCCAACTATCTAGAACATTCCATCTTCATTAATATATCACCTCAACTATCTAGAACATTCCACCTCCATTAATATATCACCTCAACTCAACTATCTAGAACATTCCATCTTCATTAATATATCACCCCAACTATCTAGAACATTACATCTTCATTAATATATCACCTCAGCTCAACTATCTACAACATTCCACCTCCATTAATATATCACCTCAGCTGACTATCTAGAACATTACATCTCCGTTAATATATCACCTCAGCTGACTATCTAGAACATTACATCTCCGTTAATATATCACCTCAGCTGACTATCTAGAACATTACATCTCCGTTAATATATCACCTCAGCTGACTATCTAGAACATTACATCTCCGTTAATATATCACCTCAACTATCTAGAACATTCCACCTCCATTAATATATCACCTCAACTCAACTATCTACAACATTCCATCTCCATTAATATATCACCTCAGCTCAACTATCTACAACATTCCATCTCCATTAATATATCACCTCAACAATCTAGAACATTCCATCTCCATTAATATATCACCTCAACTATCTAGAACATTCCATCTCCATTAATATATCACCTCAACTATCTAGAACATTCCACCTCCATTAATATATCACCTCAACTCAACTATCTACAACATTCCATCTCCATTAATATATCACCTCAACTCAACTATCTACAACATTCCATCTCCATTAATATATCACCTCAGCTCAACTATCTACAACATTCCATCTCCATTAATATATCACCTCAACTATCTACAACATTCCATCTCCATTAATATATCACCTCAACTATCTAGAACATTCCATCTCCATTAATATATCACCTCAACTCAACTATCTACAACATTCCATCTTCATTAATATATCACCTCAACTATCTACAACATCCCACCTACATTAATATATCACCTCAGCTCAACTATCTACAACATTCCATCTCCATTAATATATCACCTCAACAATCTAGAACATTCCATCTCCATTAATATATCACCTCAACTATCTAGAACATTCCACCTCCATTAATATATCACCTCAACTCAACTATCTACAACATTCCATCTTCATTAATATATCACCTCAACTATCTACAACATCCCACCTACATTAATATATCACCTCAGCTCAACTATCTACAACATTCCATCTCCATTAATATATCACCTCAACAATCTAGAACATTCCATCTCCATTAATATATCACCTCAACTATCTAGAACATTCCACCTCCATTAATATATCACCTCAACTCAACTATCTACAACATTCCATCTCCATTAATATATCACCTCAGCTCAACTATCTACAACATTCCATCTCCATTAATATATCACCTCAACAATCTAGAACATTCCATCTCCATTAATATATCACCTCAACTATCTAGAACATTCCATCTCCATTAATATATCAACTCAACTATCTAGAACATTCCATCTCCATCAATATATCACCTTAACTATCTAGAACATTCCATCTCTATTAATATATCACCTCGACTCAACTATCTAGAACATTCCATCATCATTAATATATCACCTCAACTCAACTATCTAGAACATTCCATCTCCATAAATATGTCACCTCAACTATCTAGAACATTCCACCTCCATTAATATATCACCTCAACTCAACTATCTACAACATTCCTTCTCCATTAATATATCACCTCCACTGAACTATCTAGAACATTCCTTCGCCATTAATATATCAACTCAACTATCTAGAACATTCCATCATCATTAATATATCACCTCAACTCAACTATCTACAACATTCCATCTCCATTAATATATCACCTCAACTATCTACAACATTCCATCTCCATTAATATATCACCTCAACTATCTAGAACATTCCATCTCCATTAATATATCACCTCAACTCAACTATCTACAACATTCCATCTCCATTAATATATCACCTCAACTCAACTATCTACAACATTCCATCTCCATTAATATATCACCTCAACTATCTACAACATTCCATCTCCATTAATATATCACCTCAACTCAAATATCTAGAACATCCTACCTCCATTAATATATCACCTCGACTCAATTATCTAGAACATTCCACCTCCATTAATATATCACCTCAACTATCTAGAACATTCCACCTCCATTAATACATCACCTCAACTCAACTATCTCGAACATTCCATCTCCATTAATATATCACCTCAGCTCAACTATCTACAACATTCCATCTCCATTAATGTATCACCTCAACTATCTAGAACATTCCATCTCCATTAATATATCACCTCAGCTCAACTATCTACAACATTCCATCTCCATTAATATATCACCTCAACTATCTAGAACATTCCATATCCATTAATATATCACCTCAACTATCTAGAACATTCCATATCCATTAATATATCACCTCAACTATCTAGAACATTCCATCTCCATTAACATATCACCTCACCTATCTACAACATTCCATCTCCATTAACATATCACCTCAATTCAAATATCTACAACATTCCATCTTCATTAATATATCACCCCAACTCAATTATCTAGAACATTCCACCTCCATTAATATATCACCTCAACTATCTAGAACATTCCACCTCCATTAATACATCACCTCAACTCAACTATCTCGAACATTCCATCTCCATTAATATATCACCTCAGCTCAACTATCTACAACATTCCATCTCCATTAATGTATCACCTCAACTATCTAGAACATTCCATCTCCATTAATATATCACCTCAGCTCAACTATCTACAACATTCCATCTCCATTAATATATCACCTCAACTATCTAGAACATTCCATATCCATTAATATATCACCTCAACTATCTAGAACATTCCATATCCATTAATATATCACCTCAACTATCTAGAACATTCCATATCCATTAATATATCACCTCAACTATCTAGAACATTCCATCTCCATTAACATATCACCTCAACTATCTACAACATTCCATCTCCATTAATATATCACCTCAATTCAAATATCTACAACATTCCATCTTCATTAATATATCACCCCAACTCAACTATCTAGAACATTCAACCTCCATTAATATATCACCTCAGCTCAACTATCTAGAACATTCCATCTCCATTAATATATCACCTCAGCTATCTAGAACATTCCATCTCCATTAATATATCACCTCAACTATCTAGAACATTCCATCTCCATTAATATATCACCTCAACTCAACTATCTAGAACATTCCATCTCCATTAATATATCACCTCAACTCAACTATCAAGAACATTCCATCTCCATTAATATATCACCTCAACTATCTACAACGTTCCATCTCCATTAATATATTACCTCAACTCAACTATCTAGAACATTCCATCTCCATTAATATATCACCTCAACTCAACTATCTACAACATTCCATCTCCATTAAAATATCACCTCAACTCGACTATCTACAACATTCCATCTCCATTAATATATCACCTCAACTCAACTATCTAGAACATTCCATCTCCATTAATACATCACCTCAACTCAACTATTTAGAACATTCCATCGTCATTAATATATCACCTCAGCTCAACAATCTAGAACATTCCATCTCCATAAATATATCACCTCAACTATCTAGAACATTCCATCTCCATTAATATATCACCTCAACTCAACTATCTACAACATTCCTTCTCCATTAATATATCACCTCCACTGAACTATATAGAACATTCCCTCGCCATTAATATATCAACTCAACTATCTAGAACATTCCACCTCCATTAATATATCACCTCAACTCAACTATCTACAACATTCCATCTCCATTAATATATCTCCTCCTCAACTATCTAGAACATTCCATCTCTATTAATATATGACCTCGACTCAACTATCTAGAACATTCCATCATCATTAATATATCACCTCAACTCAACTATCTAGAACATTCCATCTCCACAAATATGTCACCTCAACTATCTAGAACATTCCATCTCCATTAATATATCACCTCAACTCAACTATCTACAACATTCCTTCTCCATTAATATATCACCTCCACTGAACTATCTAGAACATTCCTTCTCCATTAATATATCAACTCAACTATCTAGAACATTCCACCTCCATTAATATATCACCTCAACTCAACTATCTACAACATTCCATGTCCATTAATATATCTCCTCCTCAACTATCTAGAACATTCCATTTCCATTAATATATCACCTCAACTCAACTATCTAGAACATTCCATCTCCATTAATATATCACCTCAACTCAACTATCTACAACATTCCATCTCCATTAATATATCACCTCAACTATCTAGAACATTCCATTTCCATTAATATATCACCTCAACTCAACTATCTAACTTCAGCTCCAGCTGGAGCTCAAACACCAAGATGACTGCCCTGGACCTGGGACCTCCGCAATGAAACACCACCACTTTCAGTGACTGGAAGAGGGGACGTCCAGGGTGAGAGGGGTCAGCGGTTATCAGGTGAGTCCTGCACTGTGACTCACTGTCCAAACATCTGCTGACGCAGTCCGAGAGCGATATTAGCCAACAGCGTTCCGGTAAAGGTCCAGACGTCCAAACGATCACTGGACGCTCTTCACAGCCCTGCACCGACTCAGATTCCCAACACAGGGCGTTAATGAGAACCTCGTCCAGGAATTTCTCGTCAGGAGGGGGGCCCGAGGGTCCGGCAGGGTTTAAAAGCATGTGAGTTTGAAGCCTGAAGTGTGGGGAGAACAAACTTCACAGGTAAGTCACATTCAAACTCTTTCACAGGGACCTTCTGAGACAGCCTCAGCCTCACACGTATCTCCACTCTTTACAACTTTTATTTTTCTACATCGTTTGAACACTGCAGCCGCCGTTTACACTGTGTGAGAGTTTCATGATGAACGGACCAATAGGAACGCTCCAAATCAGCTTGGACTAAACTCTGCTTCCACTGATTTATATTAAAAATAGAGATTTTGTTCTGTTCTGTAAAGGTGCTGTAAACTTTAGAGTCTAATAATGTTCAGTAATGGTGTAGTGGTTAGTACGGTGGTGTAGTAGTTAGTATGGTGGTGTAGTGGTTAACACAATGGTGTAGTGGTTAGTATGGTGGTGTAGTGGTTAGTGTGGTGGTGTAGTAGTTAGTATGGTGGTGTAGTAGTTAGTATGGTGGTGTAGTGGTTAGTACGGTGGTGTAGTGGTTAGTATGGTGGTATAGTGGTTAGTATGGTGGTGTAGTGGTTAACACAATGGTGTAGTGGTTAGTATGGTGGTGTAGTGGTTAGTGTGGTGGTGTAGTAGTTAGTATGGTGGTGTAGTAGTTAGTATGGTGGTGTAGTGGTCAGTATAGTGGTGTAGTGGTCAGTATGGTGGTGTAGTGGTTAGTATGGTGGTGTAGTGGTTAGTATGGTGGTGAGTGGTTAGTACGGTGGTGTAGTGGTTAGTATGGTGGTGTAGTGGTTAGTATGGTGGTATAGTGGTTAGTACGGTGGTGTAGTGGTTAACACAATGGTGTAGTGGTTAGTATGGTGGTGTAGTGGTCAGTATGGTGCTGTAGTGGTCAGTACGGTGGTGTAGTGGTTAGTATGGCGGTGTAGATGTTAGTACGGTGGTGTAGTGGTCAGTACGGTGGTGTAGTGGTTAGTATAGTGGTGTAGTGGTTAGTACGGTGGTGTAGTGGTTAGTACGGTGGTGTAGTGGTTAGTATGGTGGTGTAGTGGTTAGTTTGGTTGTGTAGTGGTCAGTATGGTGGTGTAGTGGTTAGTATGGTGGTGTAGTGGTTAGTTTGGTTGTGTAGTGGTCAGTATGGTGGTGTAGTGGTTAGTATGGTGGTGTAGTAGTTAGTATGGTGGTGTAGTGGTTAACACAATGGTGTAGTGGTTAGTATGGTGGTGTAGTGGTTAGTATGGTGGTGTAGTAGTTAGTATGGTGGTGTAGTAGTTAGTATGGTGGTGTAGTGGTTAGCACGGTGGTGTAGTGGTCAGTATGGTGGCGTAGTGGTTAGTATGGTGGTGTAGTGGTTAGTATGGTGGTGTAGTGGTTAGTACGGTGGTGTAGTGGTTAGTATGGTGGTGTAGTGGTTAGTACGGTGGTGTAGTGGTTAGTATGGTGGTGTAGTGGTTAGTACGGTGGTGTAGTGGTTAGTATGGTGGTGTAGTGGTCAGTATGGTGGTGTAGTGGTTAGTATGGTGGTGTAGTGGTTAGTACAGTGGTGTAGTGGTTAGTATGGTGGTGTAGTGGTTAGTACGGTGGTGTAGTGGTTAGTATGGTGGTGTAGTGGTTGGTATGGTGGTGTAGTGGTTAGTACGGTGGTGTAGTGGTTAGTATGGTGGTGTAGTGGTTAGTATGGTGGTGTAGTGGTTAGTATGGTGGTGTAGTGGTTAACACAATGGTGTAGTGGTTAGTACGGTGGTGTAGTGATTAGTATAGTGGTGTAGTGGTCAGTATGGTGGTGTAGTGGTTTGTATGGTGGTGTAGTGGTCAGTATGGTGGTGTAGTGGTCAGTATGGTGGTGTAGTGGTTAGTATAGTGGTGTAGTGGTCAGTATGGTGGTGTAGTGGTTAGTATGGTGGTGTAGTGGTCAGTATGGTGGTGTAGTGGTCAGTATGGTGGTGTAGTGGTTAGTATGGTGGTGTAGTGGTCAGTATGGTGGTGTAGTGGTTAGTATGGTGGTGTAGTGGGTAGTATGGTGGTGTAGTGGTTAGTACGGTGTAGTGGTTAGTATGGTGGTGTAGTGGTCAGTATGGTGGTGTAGTGGTCAGTATGGTGGTGTAGTGGTTAGTATGGTGGTGTAGTGGTTAGCAAGAGGTAAAGTACTACCGTCTCATCTAAAACCTTGAAGAACATCCAAGAACATGCAGCTGACTTTCATTCTGAACAGATATTGTGGTTTACATATACTTTAATCTGACTTCTGTCCAGGTTCAGACTGACCCTCTGACTCAGAATCAGACTTCAAACCAAAAACAATGACAGTAAGTTTTAGTTTATTCTAATTTTGCTTTTTCTATTATTCTAAGTAAGTTATGAGTTTGTTTACTGTGAAATAAACACATCAAGCCAGCTTATTTGAAGATGAATGTATAAACCCAGTCTGTGAAGAAACTAAGCAGTTCAAATGAAGAGGTATCTGATGATAAACGAACGTCCGTGATGTTTGCAAACTGATCTTGCTAATCAAACAAGGTCCAATCAATTCATTGTATCTTATTAATGAATAACACTTCCATATGTACTAACTTTACTTTATGTTGTTCTTAAAACAAAGTATTTTATACCTGCAGTGCTTCATTTACAGTTTAATTGATTTAACTGTGTTGTTGTTTACTGTGTATCTCTCGTTTCTCTCCAGCTAAGACTGTTTCTGGCCATAGTGCTCCCCCTGCTGGCCGGGAGCGCCCCTCTTTCTCAGGAGATGTTCCCCACCGACTGTTCCGATGTCTACGCTAAGGGACAAACGCTGAGCGGAGTGTATACCATCTACCCCACAGGTGACACAGCTGCACAGGTGTACTGTGACATGGGCTGTGAGGGACAAACAGAGGACGGCAAGTGGACGGTACGTGAAAAGTAAATTTATCATCTAGCCATATACCAAGGTATTTATATTCACTAACTTGCTCCACGTTGGATCCCTTCAGGGCTGGGATTTTAAAAGTATTAAAATCGATGTATGTAAATGAATGTATTTCAGTCTGAGGAAGTTCCACATTTCATATGACGGCCTTGATTCCACTGACCAAATGAATCTTATCTCCACACCAGGTGATTCAGAGGAGGATGGACGGCAGTGTGAACTTCTACAGACCCTGGGATCAGTACAGGAAAGGATTCGGGAACAAATATGGAGAATACTGGCTGGGTGAGAATCCAGTATCAGTCATTAACACAGAGTCCAGTTTCATTACAAAGTGAAAGTATGAATTCTAAGGGTATATATATATATATATATATATATATATATATATATATATATATATATATATATATATATATATATAATCAGTGTAAAGAAGTTTACATCAAGAGTTAAATGGACAATGGACTCAGCACATAAAGTCTTGGGATATGCCGCCACCATCTGGCCACACTGGGTATTACTGATGAAATTAATAAGCATCTATTTACATGCGGCTTAAGCTGAAGTTGAAAAGCAGCTATAAAGAGTCTTTCCATATCAGGGGTAACGTGTGAAGAAGGTCTCTGATGTAAAGGCCTCACACTTTTTAACCTGAATCTTCTAAAATGACCTTCAGCTTTATCCCGTGTACCTCCAGGATTGGAGAACCTCTACCAGCTCACCCGCAAGAGGAAGTACGAGTTGAGAGTGGACCTGCAGGACTTCGAGGGCGGGAAGGTTTACGCCCATTACTCTACCTTCTCTGTGGAGTCTGAGACCGACGGCTACAAACTCCACGTTGGTGGATTCACGAATGGAGGAGCAGGTGAGGGAGTTGGCGTCAAGCTGGTTTTGATAGAAACAAATTGGATTTTGAAGAAGCCGGTCGTGTTTATCTCAATGTTTACCAAGCACCTCATCATTTCTATGCAAGGACATAGATTGGGTCTCCTACCTATGACTTTTGGTCTGGGAGGTGAAAAAGCTCCTGATGTCACTTCTCTGTTTGATGGTTTGATATCTACATAAAATCGAACGTGCTGGTAAAGAGAGTAAATCATCTGAAAGACTCTCCAGCACTTGAGTTCTGTGGGTTGAGAGCCCTGATAAATGAATGAGTTTGCTCAAATATTGGTAGGGACAATCACTTAAACCCAAAATATTGGTAGGAACTATTTAAACTCAGTATATTGGTAGGAACTATTTAAACTCAAAATATTGGTAGTAACTATTCTTTAAACCCAAAATATTAGTAGGAACTATTCTTTAAACCCAAAATATTGGTAGGAACTATTTAAACTTCAAATATTGGTAGGAACTATTCTTTAAACCCAACATATTGGTAGGAACTATTCTTTAAACCCAAAATATTGGTAGAAACTATTTGAATTCAAAATATTAGTATGAACTATTCAAACTCAATATATTGGTATGAACTATTCAAACTCAATATATTGGTAGGAACTATTTAAACTCAAAATATTGGTAGGAACTATTTAAACTCAGTATATTGGTAGGAACTATTCTTTAAACCCAACATATTGGTATGAACTATTCAAACTCAATATATTGGTAGGAACTATTTAAACTCAAAATATTGGTAGGAACTATTTAAACTCAGTATATTGGTAGGAACTATTCTTTAAACCCAACATATTGGTAGGAACTATTTAAACTCAATATATTGGTAGGAACTATTTAAACTCAAAATATTGGTAGGAACTATTTAAACTCAATATATTGGTAGGAACTATTTAAACCCAATATATTGGTAGGAACTATTTAAACTCAAAATATTGGTAGTAACTATTTTTTAAACCCAAAATATTAGTAGGAACTATTCTTTAAACCCAAAATATTGGTAGGAACTATTCTTCAAACCCAACATATTGGTAGGAACTATTCTTTAAATCCAAAATATTGGTAGGAACTATTTAACTCAATATATTGGTAGGAACTATTCTTTAAACCCAACATATTGGTAGGAACTATTTAAACTCAATATATTCGTAGGAACTATTTAAACTCAATATATTGGTAGGAACTATTTAAATTGAAAATATTGTTAGGAACTATTCTTTAAACCCAAAATATTGGTAGGAACTATTTAAATTCTAAATATTGGTAGGAACTATTCTTTAAACCCAAAATATTGGTAGGAACTATTTAAATTCTAAATATTGGTAGGAACTATTCTTTAAACCCAAAATATTGGTAGGAACTATTTAAATTCTAAATATTGGTAGGAACTATTTAAACTCAAAATATTGGTAGGAACTATTTAAACCCAAAATATTGCTAGGAACTATTTAAACTCAAAATATTGGTATGAACTATTTAAACTCAAAATATTGCTATGAACTATTTATACCCAAATATTGGTAGGATATATTCTTTAAACCCAAAATATTGGTAGAGAATATTTGTTCGAAACAGATGAACTACAGTCTGTGAGTGTAGAACTACAAAGTGCTCCTACACGGTGAGTGGAGCTGATAAAGTGTAGGTGGTTTAAACGTTATGGGTGTATATGTATTCTTCTCTCTGCAGGCGACTCATTGGAAATAAGTAATGGACAGAAGTTCTCCACCTTCGACAAAGACCAGGACTCTAATAAGGACGGTAACTGCGCTAAATCCTACCTGGCAGGGTTCTGGTACAACGCCTGCCACTACGCCAACCCCAACGGTATATACCTGTGGGGCCGCGACGGCACCTTTTTTGCTATTGGGAATGTGTGGTATCACTGGAAGGGCTATGATTACGGCCTCAAGTTCATCAGTATGAAGATCAGACCTGTGGCTTAGACTCATATGATGGATTTTTCTTGTGTATAATGGAACTGCTGGTATGTGACGAGACATTTAGTTAATCTTTTTTACTTGTAGTATGTAATATGTTTGGATAGACGCAAAGTTGACATTTGTACTTCATTTTTAATAAACATTGCTGTTACACTGGAAACAACTACATGTGGCTTTATTCTTTAAAGCAGCTCTAATTAAATGCATTAACCAATAAACCTAGGTTCCACTGTAATGTGGATGGAATTAGGGAATCATATCGTCGCTGTCCAATGAAAAAAAAATTATCTCCATTTTTGGCGTTTTTGAGCTTTCTACATCATTTGAACACGTCAATGGTTGTTTACATCGTATGAAAATTTCAAAATATTGGTAGGAACTATTTAAACTCAAAATATTGGTAGGAACTATTTAAACTCAAAATATTGGTAGAAACTATTTTTTAAACTCAAAATATTTGTGGGAACTATTATTTAAACCCAAAATATTGGTGGGAACTATTATTTAAACCCAAAATATTGGTACGAATTATTCTTTAAACACAACATATTGGTAGGAGCTATTTATGAACCAATAGAAGTGCTCCAAAATAGCTAGAAAATAATTCTGGTTCCATTGGCTTACATTGAAAGTACAGTATGTTTTTGGACTCTGCTGTAAAGCTGTTTTTCATTGGACAGTGACGATATGTACACAATAGCTAGCACAATGGCACTTAATTACAAGAACAACTGGCAACCGAATGCCCTTTTATTCACACCTTCATATCTGTCCTTCCCTGTTGGTCAGACAACAGTCAAAAACTCTCCTGAATCTCAGAACCGGTCTGTCTCTCCAATACGTTGGACGCAGTAGACATGCATAGAGAGCTTTCATGAGGACGCCCCAAAAGGAGACACAGGAAAGCTGAAGCTCACAGGCAAATACAAACATTGGGACATCAAGATCCCAAGCTTAGCACTCGAGCTTTATGGCTGATCCCAAAGTTCACACTCGTGATGTGTGTTCACTCACGTGCTTTGGTAGAAGCACAGTGGAGTAGACTGCAATCCACAGTTCAACACATTGAGGAAGTTCTAACATGTTGTTTCAGAGACATCGGGGAAGAACCCTATCATATGGACTTTGCTACAGACATTGAGGCGCACCTTTAAATTATTCTTTTCTTCTCTCTTTGTGGCAGTAGACTTCACCCTGAGGGTGTTATTGTTACCGCAGGTCACTCTGGGCTGCACCTGCAGTGGTGTGTACAGCGTCCAGTCTGCAGGTGACACGGGCTGAAAACCATTATTCTGAAGTCACAATAGAAATGAATTGCTATAACAAGTTTTGATTAAACACTTGGGTCACCATAGACGTACAGGCTACTGTCAGGTTTGCTTGGAGCATCTTCTGGACTTGTGGAATGATTTTGTGTGTTGTAGCATTAACATTACCTTCACTGGTACTGAGGGTCCGAGTTTAAACCCTAAAACCCACCCCAGACCATTATCCCAACTCCACCAAGCTTTACTGTAGCATAAACACCACCCTTCACTGGAACTGTGGGTCTAAGCCCAAACCCTGAAACCCTCCCAGACTATTATGCCCCTCCACTAAACCCTACTGTAGCATTAACATCACCTTCACTGGAACTGAGGGTCTGAGCCCAAATCATGAAACCCCCCCGGACTATTATGCCCCTCCACCAAACCCTACTGTAGCATTAACATTACCTTTACTAGTACTGAGGGTCCGATTTCCAACCCTGAAACCCACCCCAGACCATTATCCCAACTCCACCAAGCTTTACTGTAGCATAAACACCACTCGTCACTCGTCAGCTCAGTTGGAAGGTGAAAGAACTTTATGAAGGTCCACGGCGAGGAAGAAGATCCAGGCAGACGACTGCGGAAGAACAAGCAGTTTCTGCAGCACAGTCCAGCCAGACGATGAAGGACAGTGACTGGCGAGGATCATCTGGAAGAGCAGCATGGTGGGGTTAACCAGGACTCTTCCAGAGAGGCTTTGGGCAGGTACAGGCGGCATGGTTGGCCGAGGGTATGTATATTTACTGGGACAGTGGAAATCCTAAAACTCCTGCTGGACAACAGGCTGTGGGGAGGCGGTGGCGTCATTCCTCAGAGGCAGTTTGATGTTTTGGCCTGAGTTCACATCAAAGCACAGCAATAAACTCTGTTCTTATCAGGCAGCATGTAACATTTATGTGCTCAGCAGAAAGAAATAACCACCGCATCCATAACGTCATCTGGCAGTTAAAGGAATCTCCTCAAGCACTGTTCACGCCGACTTGCACGTGCTGTAAAGTGGGGTGGGGGGGTGGGGGGCAATCAGTGAGGGTTCTGCAGGGTTTATAAGCAGGTGAGCATGAAGACGTATGAAGACTGACGACTGGTGAAGAGAAACTGGACAGGTGAGTAGTATGTTATGTCTTACTCTGAAGCGTTTCTGCTGTTCTGGGTGATTCTGAAAGTGGCTGTAGGTCTAGCTGCACTGCCAGGTAGGTTTACCTGTGAGAGGTCAGTGCTGCGTTATAGCCACCACGCTAACTCTTCATATTAACATCCCAGAAAAAAAGAAAGTACACTGAAGTATACTTAATTTAAGTGCACTTAGTATACTTCAATATACTCATGATTAATGTACTCATACTGGGCTACTTTTGTGTACTAACTTTGTACTTAATATACTATTTGTATGTTTTATTACTAATACAAACTTAAATACAACTAAATATACCTAACTGTACTACTTTCAGACACCATTAAGTATATTTAAATGCATCTCAAGTACCTTCTACTACCAATTCAGTAATTTTTTAAATATACTTTGTGTCCACTTGGAGTACATTAGAACCCACTTTTAAGATAACTATTAGTATGCTAATAAAATCAAAAATATATATTTATAATTTAATAATAATATCTAAACAATACATTGAAAATACTCTGTAAGTACACTCATACATAATATTTTGTTGAAAATACTAAATTAGTGGCAAATGTACTGAAGTATCTCAAAATACTCTACAACTAAGTACAGTATATTTTTGAAAGCACTACAATATTTATTTAGCATACTAAGTACATAGTACTTACATTAATTATAAGTGCATAAACAGTATAGATTAATTATACTTCAGTTTGCTATTTTGGGTAACACTTGTGGAAAGAAGTATACTTAATTAATTAATTAATTAAGTAAAAATTATTATTTTGAATATACTTGTGGTATTGTAGTACACTTCTTACATCATGGCAGATGTCATATGCGTATATTGCTATTAGTTGGTTACTATTTGGTTATGGCTGAGGTCATAATGTTTGACGTAATGATGGTCAGCTACATTGGATACCAAGAATTAACATGTGACACGCTGTTATAACATCAAACGTGATCATGTTGAAGGTTTTGTTCAAATAGCTTCATGCTTTATTGATATTTTTACTTGAAATTATAAATAAATCTGACTTCTGTCCAGGAGCTGACCAAGCCTCCGCTGCAGAATCAGGTTGGACAAGCTTCTGGAGAACAAACAAACAAACAAAAGCAATGGCAGTAAGTTGTAGAGCACTCTTACAGCATGACAGTCTGAAATAAGTATTGGGAGTACTGGAGTACATGACCGGTCAATGCTTTCCAACTGCTGGACTTCAGTGTTGTATTTGGTCAGCACGTGTGCAGTTGTATTAGTTGTTTACTGCGTTCGTGTAGTTTTATTGTTTTATTGTTTATTATGTCTCCGGATCTCTCCTTACTCTCCAGGTCAGAGTGTTTCTGGCCCTAGTACTCCCCCTGCTGGTCAGGAGTTCCTCTATTTCTCCACTGTTCCCGAAAGACTGCTCTGACCTCCACGCTAATGGACAAACACTGAGTGGGGTTTATGCCATCTACCCTGCAGATCTCACACCTGTGCTGGTGTACTGTGACAATGGACTAGCAGATAACGGGAGGTGGACGGTATGTTAGACTCTCTCTGTTCAATTAACTAAGGTCATCAGGAAGTATACAATATAAAAACATATTAGTGACCAGGTATATATATATATATATATATATATATATATATATATATATATATATATATATATATATATATATATATATATATACAGTTGAAGAATTAGTGATTAGGGGGAAAAGGATGTACTTAGATATATTTAAATGTGTCATAACCTTGTCTCAACATACTACAATTAAGTACAATTAGTTCATTGAGCATATTTTTAATAGCACTATGATATTTATTTAGCATACTAAGTAAACAGTTAGTACACAAAAGTAGCACATTTGTATTACATTAATCATAAGTGCATAAAAAAGTATAGAACTTGTAAAAAAAAAGCACTAAAAGTGCAATTTATTATTATTATTATTATTATTATTATTATTATTATTATTATTATTATTATTATTATTATTATTAAATTATATTACATTAAATTATTATTTTGAATATACTTTTTGTACTCTTAAGTATACTTCTTTTTGACAAGGGTATATTATATTATATTAGTTATAAGATGTTCTGGAAAAGTCATTATATTACTTTACAGTTTGTATGTAACAGACTTTATTGAAGTCTGAAGTAATGAATATTGTCTCCACACCAGGTGATTCAGAGGAGGATGGACGGCAGTGTGAACTTCTACAGACCCTGGGATCAGTACAGGAAAGGATTCGGGAACAAATATGGAGAATACTGGTTGGGTGAGACTGTATTCAGTGGGAGGTTTATTATCTGTCAGTCTTATTTAAAACTTTCAAAATGAACAAATTAAACTGAAATTGAAATTAAAATGAAAATCTAATTAATAAACAAAAACATTTTTTATGTACCTAGGCATGAATCAGAACCTTATAGAACCTTTTATGCACTTAAATGGTTCTTTGCCTGGTGGAAATAGGTTCAGTGATGGGTTCTAGGTTCTTCTGTTAAACCCATTGTGAATCCTGCTCGGAGGGTGTAAGATCTCAGGGTTGGTGTCTGTATTGAATCAGAATTAATTCATCAAAACACAAGATTCAAAACACAAAATTGTGTGCTCGGTGGGCAACCTTTCCAGGGATTTTTGTCCAGGGTGTTTCCTGTCCAGGGCGTTACCTGTCCAGGGTTTCTTGTCCAGGGTTTCTGTCCAGGGTTTTCTGTCCAGGGTTTTCTATCCTGGGTTTTATGTCCAGGGTGTTTCCTGTCCAGGGTTTTTCTGTCCAGGGTTTTTTCTGTCCAGGGTGTTTCCTGTCCAGGGTATTTCCTGTCCAGGGTTTCCTGTCCAGAGTTTCCTGTCCAGGGTTTTCTGTCCAGGGTTTTCTGTCCTGGGTTTTATGTCCAGGGTGTTTCCTGTCCAAGGGTTTTCTGTCCAGGGTGTTTCCTGTCCAGGGTTTTCTGTCCAGGGTGTTTTCTGTCCTGGGTTTTATGTCCAGGGTGTTTCCTGTCCAGGGTTTTCTGTCCAGGGTTTTCTGTCCCGGGTTTTATGTCCAGGGTGTTCCTGTTCAGGGTTTTCTGTCCAGGGTGTTTCCTGTCCAGAGTTTCCTGCCCAGGGTTTTCTGTCCAGGGTTTTCTGTCCAGGGTGTTCCAGTCCAGGGTTTTCTGTCCAGGGTTTTCTGTCCAGGGTGTTTCCTGTCCAGGGTCTTCTGTCCAGGGTGTTTCCTGTCCAGGGTTTTCTGTCCAGGGTGTTTCCTGTCCAGGGTTTTCTGTCCAGGGTATTTCCTGTCCAGGGTTTTCTGTTTAGGGTTTTCTGTTCAGGGTTTGCTGCCTTCCTACCAGTGAGCACTGGGATGGACTCCAGCACCCACCCTGAAGGATAAGCAGTTCAAAATGAATGAATGAATGGGACCAATTATGTGCTCTTGGGCCACCAAGTGGTCACACTGAGTTATGGGATATGTATGCAGATCATGCATAAGGTGTGAATACTGTTTTTAGACCTGGACCTTCATAAATGACCTTCAGCTTTATCCCGTATACCTCCAGGATTGGAGAACCTCTACCAGCTCACCCGCAGGAGGAGGTACGAGCTGAGAGTGGACCTGCAGGACTTCGAGGGGGGGAAGGTTTATGCCCATTACTCTACCTTCTCTGTGAGCTCTGAAGCCGACGGCTACAGGCTCCAGTTGGGTGGATTCATCAACGGAGGAGCAGGTGAGCTAGAACAAATGCTGTGGAAAAGTCATTGATGCCAGCCAGAGCACATTCATGATCTTAGCTTGCCAATGTTTAATATACTTCGTTCCATTTAAAGCCACAACCCTAAGCTACGTATTGTCATGTAGGACACAGGGGGTCCATAATTATGCTACTAGTAGTGCTAAATAAAAGACTGTTCTTCAGATTTCTCTCCTTAAACTCTGCTAGACACTCAGAACAACACAGACGCTAGCCATAGTGCTGCACAAGTCTGCTGAGCCCTGAACCATCAGCCTCCAGGTTTGCCACTGAGCACCACCAGGCTATCTTCTAGCCAGGCCCTGCTGAACAGTGTGGCCACACTGCTCTTCTCTTGCAGTTCTTGGCCAGGCTTAGTCCTGTCCACTGGTTCACTACTATGCTCACCATTTTCCTGCAGTCCACTAGGAGGTGATCCCACATCTGACACCAATGTGGCACTGGCGTAGAGAACGAGACACAGGAACCATAACACTTTAGATGAAAGCTCTGGTACTGAACCTGGAGACAGATGCTGTACTACTACTCCACCAACAAGCCCTATGACCATCTACCCTTAGTCCTGTGGCTGCTCTGGTGGTACCCATGGTGTTCCCTGCTCACCTTCACCACCAAGTTCTGTGAGATTTAAACATGGAACATGTATCTGTAGTGACAGATTCTTGTTTCTGCAGGTGATTCCCTGCAAACCAGCAATGGACAGAAGTTCTCCACCTTCGACAAAGACCAGGACAGTTATAAGGGTAACTGTGCCAAATCCTTTCTGGGAGGGTTCTGGTACAACATCTGCCACCAAGCCAACCCCAACGGTATATACCTGTGGGGCCGCAATAACACACTTTACGCTATTGGGAACGTGTGGTATCACTGGAAGGGCTATGATTACGGCCTTAAGTTCATTAGTATGAAGATCAGACCCGTGGCTTGATTTTTTCTTCTTGATTAAAGTGGAAGAGCTGGCAGCACACTATTTTTTATTATTTATTTTTAGAATATGGTCGCTGTCCAAAGAAAAACAAGAACCTCCAAAACAGTAGCTTCACAGTAGAGAACAAAACCATTCTTCACTTTCAGTGTAAATCAGTATAGAGAGGTTTAATTCTAGAAGGTTCTGGAGCATTTCTATTGGTCCATTCATCATGAAACACGTTTTTCTATGAACAGCAATGATATACTATGTGCTATGTGTTTTACTACTTTTGTGTTTCTAAGAATGTTGCTTTACTATGTAAATCTGTGTATATGCTATTCAGTGAATTAATTTGAATAAACTTTGTTGTATTAAAGGAAATTAGGAGTTCTGGCATAATTTCTTGAAATCGAAATGTTTGTATTAAATGCATTACTAACATGTGTTATAATAAATTGAACAGCAAATAGCTTGAAATAGTCTAGAAGTAGTAAATAGCTAATTCACTCCAGATTTTCCAGAATAAACAATGACAAGTTGACAATTTTAATTCACACCTGTGTAGAACACTATGCTGTCAGAAGTATTCACTTCCCCATCTAAATCACTGAATTCAGGTGTTCTGATCATTTTCATGTCCACAGGTGTATAAAACCAGTACCTAGTCCTGCAGACTGCTTCTACACACATTAGTAAAGAGTAGGTCTCTCTCAGGAGCTCAGTGAACTCCAGCGTGGTACCGTGATAGGACGTCACCTGTGGAACAAGTCTAGTGGTGTTTCCTCACTACTAAATATTCCACAGTGGACTGTCAGTGGTGTTCTAACAAAGTGGAAGTGATTGAGAACGACAGCAACTCAGACACCAAGTGGTAGAACACGTACAATGACAGAGCGGTTTAGTTTAAGTGGAATAGCTTTTCCTAGTTGGGACTTTTAGTTTGGCAGGGCTTTAGCTCAGCAGGCTAGCAGCCACTCTTGTTGCATTGGGTTAATTTACTGCAACCTTCATTGTCACTCATGCTTAGCAGAGTGCTATAGACGCTGTAATTACATAGCTGAACGTGCTTATATAACCAAGGCCTAAACAGCTCAATCCGTATGAAACAACAACACGGAAACAGATATAGCGCTGGTAATTAAAGGAATTTATTCTGAGTCTGGTAGCAGTGTACTACCTGTCCACTAAAGCTGAATTTAATGGACTGGAGCGTTTCTTTAGCTCAGAAACTTATAAAATTGAATGGCAATTATCCTTAGAACAGTCCTTAAATACTTAACTGGGTTACACTTACGCTTGTATTGTTATTTTTCTTTATAGTTTCACTCCGCTTCACTTGATGCGTGTATGTGATTCTCATTAAAGCCCTGGAGCTTGGATGCTATTTCCTGACTCCCATGCAATTTTTTGGAATGGAGTTTGGCTTGCTGTTAAATGGTGTACACATACACACAAGGAGAACAGTACAAGCATAGCTGAAACAACTGAAGCCAATAATTAAGAGGGTTGTCCACATACTTTTGGCCATAGAGTGTGTCAGACAGTATTTTCGCACATAAGAGACTACCTTAGGACGACATTACCAACCTCTGCTCTGCTCAAGATGGCAGGCCAGATCCACCAGCATTAAAGTACTTGAGCTGAAATGCACAGACTTAATGACAGTCGGTAAAGTGAAGGTTCTGGAGTGGCCATCTCTGTAGGCTCCTGACCGCAGTATCGCTGAGCTACTTTGGGGAGACCTCAAAGGCAAGACACCCCAAGAATTTACAGGAACTGCCAAGAAGAATGGGCGGCTTTACCATCTGAGAAAATAAAGTGCCTCATCCACAACTACCACAGACGACTTCAAGCTGTTATTGGCTACGTTTACATGCAGAGATTTCCTCCAATCCAATTGAATTCACTCTGATTAAAGATTAAGAGTGAGGTGTTTATATGCTTACTATACTCAACACTCTTGATAAAAAATCTCTGTTTACATGCACACTACAAGTAATCACAGCCACAATTACGTGCATGAGTACAACTTGGTGTAAGTGTTACCATGGCAATGAGCATTAAGTGAGTTCAGTCAACCAGCAGTAGTAAAACCAGCAGTAGTAAAACCAGCAGTGAAACCAGCAGTGAAACCAGCAGTAGTATGGTTACCTGAGTTTTCAGTTAGCACGCTTGTGTTTTTAACTGCTTTAAAATTCTGGAGGAGTCAGGAATGTATACTTCACAAACGTATTAAAGAAGGGCGAGAGGAAGCTGCCACGTCCTGCAACACTGTTTACATCTGTGTTAGCTTTGGGTCGATCTCCCATGACTTCATCCATAATTCCATAAAAAAGGGAAAGTGGGCGGAGCGGAGCCGCTTTGACTGTTCAGGTTTTTAGCTTTGTAAAACGCCGATCTGAGAAACTTCCTGTTTTTAATTTGCTGTATAGTTTTTGTAAGCCCACCGTCATTCATAGCTCATATACTCGTCTGAACAGCTCGTTATTGTGAGTTTTACCATCCTGCTAACTGCTAATCTTTTAAGGTTTGAATGAACTGTGTCTCTTCAAGACCAGTCTCTACCTCCCGCCATGTTGAAACGTCTTCTATGACGCTACAGTACATGTGCAGAGTGTATTTAAACCTTCTGATTGGGAATGTAATCAGATACAGGTGTTTACACGGCTACTATTACTCTTCTATTAAACTGATCTTTTACAGGATTACCCACCTCCTTCTATCAGATAGAAACTGTAATCGGATTGAGGTGTATACATGGACGTATTCTATTCCGATTGAGCTATTAGTCGGATTATTAGTGGATTATCAGGCTGCATGTAAACGTAGCCACTGATGTTAAAGGAGGGAATACAAGGTTGTAACCAAGTTGGTTCCAGTGGGTCTGTTCTTATTTTTTGGGGGTGTAATTTATCCTCCAAGCCACTAGGGGTGGCTGGTAAGGCATTTAATATCACCTGGTATAAATAGAGGAAGCCAACAGGAAGGATTTGAGAATTGTTCTCCCGGGATCTCCATGCTGTCTGGTTAATCTCCTTGTTTGGGAAACCTTTGGTTTTATGCCCATTAAGGAGATGTTGTTTGGCCTGTGGGTGGTCTGGGAAAGGTGTAGGCAATTCGGGAGGTCTACAGTAGCCGGGTGATCTACAAGATACTCCTGACCATTTTCTTCAGGGCCTAAACCCATTCCGACGGCTAGCTTCATTGAGCAAAAAAGGACTGCCACAAATACTCATGGTGGGGAATATCTATCATCACTTGTGCTGGACCTGGACATTGGGTTTTTGTTATTTTGGGAAGATGTGGGGTATTGGGGATGTTGGGTTGTGATGTAGAGTTCTGGGTTTATTATCTTTTTTTTTTATTTGGTGATTATGTTCTTTCTGGGTATTTCATTTCAATACATTGTTGAAGTTTCCTGTTTGTGTATTCCTCATTTGGCTTCCTCCTATTTTTTTCCATAACATCACACGTTTAACACGGACTCAGGTGGACCCACTTTCCAGATTATTCTTGTGTAATCTTTAGAATTGGTCTAGGACAAGTTACAAAGGTTACAAGGTATTAAGGACTAGGGTATGTAAACTTTTGATCAGGGACGTTTGGGTAGTTTCTGTTGTCATTATGATTTAAAAAAGGGCAAAAACAATTATTTGATAATAAATGGCTGGACCCAACCACTAACCATGAATAAAAGAGAGGTTGTTGTATTATAATTATTATTATTATTATTCTCGGAGAAAATATAAAAAAATCACAATTTCTGCCAGGGTATGTAAACTTATGAGCACAACTATAGTGGCATAGAGATGAATTTGCATACTCTGAAACTATTGGGTATGTTTTTTTTCTCCAGAACATCAAACCTGAATGTGGCAGATCAACAGGAATGTGGAAGGAATTAGTCTTTATGTGCAAATGTTATATATTCTAAAGCCAACACTGGCCAGTCTGATGACATAACACTGGCCAGTCTGATGACATAACACTGGCCAGTCTGATGACATAACACTGGTCAGTTTATCTACAGATAAGTCCTTCCCTCCTGATTGGGCCACGGTGCTGCACAGTCCAGACCTTTGCTGTTGTGATGTTGCAACCAAAGAGCTGGGGTTTAGCAGGAGTGTACAAACAAGTTCCCGGTTTCTGGTAAGCGTCAGACGTCGGGGTCTTTCCACAGACCCTTTACACAATAACACATATTAACACTGCCAGCTGAGCAGCTTGTCGTGTACCCCACTGAACATCTGATGAAATCAAATCAATTCCAGGCATGAGCTCCTGCAGCGTTTTGGGAATTTCCTTGAGGGAATTTTAAGCTGACTCACATGTTTTGTGGTCAGGGGCTTTGAGGGTCCAGTAGGGTTTAAAAGCAGGTGAAAGTCTAAAAAGACAAGAGACCCCTCACAGGTAAGATGTTATATGTCTTTAAGCTGAGCTTTCTACTATTCTGTGTGGAGTGTGTACGGTCTCCCAGTGTCTGTGTGGAGTGTGTACGGTCTCCCAGTGTCTGTGTGGAGTGTGTATGGTCTCCCAGTGTCTGTGTGGAGTGTGTACGGTCTCCCAGTGTCTGTGTGGAGTGTGTATGGTCTCCCAGTGTCTGTGTGGAGTGTGTATGGTCTCCCAGTGTCTGTGTGGAGTGTGTATGATCTCCCAGTGTCTGTGTGGAGTGTGTATGGTCTCCCAGTGTCTGTGTGGAGTGTGTATGGTCTCCCAGTGTCTGTGTGGAGTCTGTATGGTCTCCCAGTGTCTGTGTGGAGTCTATATGGTCTCCCAGTGTCTGTGTGGAGTGTGTATGGTCACCCAGTGTCTGTGTGGAGTGTGTATAGTCTCCCAGTGTCCGTGTGGAGTGTGTATGGTCTCCCAGTGTCCGTGTGGAGTCTGTATGGTCTCCCAGTGTCCGTGTGGAGTGTGTACGGTCTCCCAGTGTCTGTGTGGAGTCTGTATGGTCTCCCAGTGTCTGTGTGGAGTGTGTACGGTCTCCCAGTGTCTGTGTGGAGTCTGTATGGTCTCCCAGTGTCTGTGTGGAATGTGTTTGGTCTCCCAGTGTCTGTGTGGAGTGTGTATGGTCTCCCAGTGTCTGTGTGGAATGTGTTTGGTCTCCCAGTGTCTGTGTGGAGTGTGTATGGTCTCCCAGTGTCTGTGTGGAGTGTGTATGGTCTCCCAGTGTCTGTGTGGAGTCTGTATGGTCTCCCAGTGTCTGTGTGGAGTGTGTATGGTCTCCCAGTGTCTGTGTGGAGTCTGTATGGTCTCCCAGTGTCTGTGTGGAATGTGTTTGGTCTCCCAGTGTCTGTGTGGAGTGTGTATGGTCTCCCAGTGTCTGTGTGGAATGTGTTTGGTCTCCCAGTGTCTGTGTGGAGTGTGTATGGTCTCCCAGTGTCTGTGTGGAGTGTGTATGGTCTCCCAGTGTCTGTGTGGAGTCTGTATGGTCTCCCAGTGTCTGTGTGGAGTGTGTACGGTCTCCCAGTGTCTGTGTGGAGTGTGTATGGTCTCCCAGTGTCTGTATTTTTTGTTTCTTGGTAGACATGTTGGTGTTTCTTTGAGTTAAATTAAAATATAATGTTCTAACATCTAATCTCTGCTTCAGAATCACTCGGTGGTCTTTTGAACAGCTGGTGGAGACAAACATGACAGTAAGTGTGGTTATGCTTTCTTATTGTATATGTCATATGACTGGTTAGAGAGAGAGTGACCATCTATTTGATGTAGAGTT
Organism: Megaleporinus macrocephalus; assembly: GCA_021613375.1. Taxonomy (NCBI): domain Eukaryota; kingdom Metazoa; phylum Chordata; class Actinopteri; order Characiformes; family Anostomidae; genus Megaleporinus; species Megaleporinus macrocephalus. Next base: position 35,031,357 of record CM038722.1, on the reverse strand, counting down.
TGAACATCAAAGGTTCTCTGTCTGAATGAGATGTTGGTGGCTCTACTTTGGTATTCTTCTCACATTGCTGTGTCCGTCTGCCCTTCAGTTTAGAGTGTTTCTGGCTCTAGTGCTCCCCCTACTGGCTGGGAGCAGCACGTCAGTGTCTCAGGAGCTCTTCCCCACCGATTGTTCCGACGTCTACGCTAATGGACAAACACTTAGCGGAGTGTATACCATCTACCCCACAGGTGACACACCTGTACAGGTGTACTGTGACATGGGCTGTGAGGGACAAACAGAGGACGCCAAGTGGACGGTATGTGAGACTGTATCTCTGAATTAGAGTAACTGCAGTACTGAGGTTAATTCTATCTTTAAGATAATATTTAATATTACTGATGATTAGTGACATCAGTGTTAGTGAACCAGTAAACGGTACACGGTTCTGTCCATGAAGACAATCAACATACAAAGTCCACAGCATAATTATTTGGAACTTAAATTTACACCTAGGATGTTCTGTGAAAAGTACCTAGCTTGATTCCACTAAAGTAATGAATATTATCTCCTCACCAGGTGTTTCAGAGGAGGATGGACGGCAGTGTGAACTTCTACAGACCCTGGGATCAGTACAGGAAAGGATTCGGGAACAAATATGGAGAATACTGGCTGGGTGAGAATCCAATATCAGTCATTAACACAGAGTCCAGTTTCATTACAAAGTGAAAGTGAAAGTAAGAATTCTGAAGAGAATCCAAAAAGCAGTGAAGTAATAGCATGTTAGAAAAAATGGGCATGATGGTGTAGTAGTTAGTATGGTGGTGTAGTAGTTAGTATGGTGGTGTAGTGGTTAGTATGATGGTGTAGTGGTTAGTACGGTGGTGTAGTGGTTAGTATGGTGGTGTAGTGGTCAGTATGGTGGTGTAGTGGTTAGTACAGTGGTGTAGTGGTTAGTACGGTGGTGTAGTGGTTAGTATGGTGGTGTAGTGGTTAGTATGGTGGTGTAGTGGTTAGTATGGTGGTGTAGTGGTTAGTATGGTGGTGTAGTGGTTATTACGGTGGTGCAGTGGTCAGTACGGTGGTGTAGTGGTTAGTATGGTGGTGTAGTGGTTAGTACGGTGGTGTAGTGGTTAACACGGTGGTGTAGTGGTTAACACAGTGGTGTAGTGGTTAGTATGGTAGTGTAGTGGTTAGTACGGTGGTGTAGTGGTTAGTATGGTGGTGTAGTGGTCAGTACGGTGGTGTAGTGGTTAGTATGGTGGTGTAGTGGTTAGTATGGTGGTGTAGTGGTTAGTATGGTGGTGTAGTGGTTAGTACAATGGTGTAGTGGTTAGTATGGTGGTGTAGTGGTTAGTACAATGGTGTAGTGGTTAGTATGGTGGTGTAGTGGTTAGGATGGTGGTGTAGTGGTCAGTACGGTGGTGTAGTGGTTAGTATGGTGGTGTAGTGGTTAGTATCGTGGTGTAGTGGTTAGTACGGTGGTGTAGTGGTTAGTATGGTGGTGTAGTGGTCAGTACGGTGGTGTAGTGGTTAGTACGGTGGTGTAGTGGTTAGTACGGTGGTGTAGTGGTTAGTACGGTGGTGTAGTGGTTAGTATGGTGGTGTAGTGGTCAGTATGGTGGTGTAGTGGTTAGTACGGTGGTGTAGTGGTCAGTACGGTGGTGTAGTGGTCAGTACGGTGGTGTAGTGGTCAGTACGGTGGTGTAGTGGTTAGTACGGTGGTGTAGTGGTTAGTATGGTGGTGTAGTGGTCAGTACGGTGGTGTAGTGGTTAGTATGGTGGTGTAGTGGTCAGTACGGTGGTGTAGTGGTTAGTACGGTGGTGTAGTGGTTAGTATGGTGGTGTAGTGGTTAGTACGGTGGTGTAGTGGTTAGTACGGTGGTGTAGTGGTTAGTATGGTGGTGTAGTGGTTAGTACGGTGGTGTAGTGGTTAGTACGGTGGTGTAGTGGTTAGTATGGTGGTGTAGTGGTCAGTATGGTGGTGTAGTGGTTAGTACGGTGGTGTAGTGGTTAGTATGGTGGTGTAGTGGTCAGTACGGTGGTGTAGTGGTCAGTATGGTGGTGTAGTGGTTAGTACGGTGGTGTAGTGGTTAGTATGGTGGTGTAGTGGTCAGTACGGTGGTGTAGTGGTCAGTATGGTGGTGTAGTGGTCAGTATGGTGGTGTAGTGGTCAGTACGGTGGTGTAGTGGTCAGTATGGTGGTGTAGTGGTTAGTACGGTGGTGTAGTGGTTAGTATGGTGGTGTAGTGGTTAGTATGGTGGTGTAGTGGTTAGTATGGTGGTGTAGTGGTTAGTATGGTGGTGTAGTGGTTAGTATGGTGGTCTTGTGGTTAGTATGGTGGTGTAGTGGTCAGTATGGTGGTGTAGTGGTTAGTACGGTGGTGTAGTGGTTAGTATGGTGGTGTAGTGGTCAGTACGGTGGTGTAGTGGTTAGTATGGTGGTGTAGTGGTCAGTACGGTGGTGTAGTGGTCAGTATGGTGGTGTAGTGGTTAGTATGGTGGTGTAGTGGTCAGTACGGTGGTGTAGTGGTCAGTATGGTGGTGTAGTGGTTAGTACGGTGGTGTAGTGGTCAGTATGGTGGTGTAGTGGTTAGTACGGTGGTGTAGTGGTTAGTATGGTGGTGTAGTGGTCAGTACGGTGGTGTAGTGGTCAGTATGGTGGTGTAGTGGTTAGTATGGTGGTGTAGTGGTTAGTATGGTGGTGTAGTGGTTAGTACGGTGGTGTAGTAGTTAGTATGGTGGTGTAGTGGTCAGTATGGTGGTGTAGTGGTTAGTACGGTGGTGTAGTGGTCAGTATGGTGGTGTAGTGGTTAGTACGGTGGTGTAGTGGTTAGTATGGTGGTGTAGTGGTCAGTACGGTGGTGTAGTGGTCAGTATGGTGGTGTAGTGGTTAGTATGGTGGTGTAGTGGTCAGTACGGTGGTGTAGTGGTCAGTATGGTGGTGTAGTGGTTAGTACGGTGGTGTAGTGGTTAGTATGGTGGTGTAGTGGTTAGTATGGTGGTGTAGTGGTTAGTATGGTGGTGTAGTGGTTAGTATGGTGGTGTAGTGGTTAGTATGGTGGTCTTGTGGTTAGTATGGTGGTGTAGTGGTCAGTATGGTGGTGTAGTGGTTAGTACGGTGGTGTAGTGGTTAGTATGGTGGTGTAGTGGTCAGTACGGTGGTGTAGTGGTTAGTACAATGGTGTAGTGGTTAGTATGGTGATGTTGTGGTTACAGTGTCAGGCTTGTGATGATAAAGGAACCAGATAGAACTCTTTTCAAAAATGTCATTTATAGAACCCTCCAGCCAAATTTTTTCACAATGCAAAGAATCTAATAATTATTCAAATGGTTCTTGAAGTGCTCATTATTCTATCTAGAACCATGTTCCTCACCCTTAAGGAACCATTGTCAAAGTGCATATTAAATTTAGTTAGTGGACATAAACAGGTCAGGCCAGCACACTGTAGCTACTGTTTATAAGGCTACCTGACACATACATAACCCTACATAAATGTTTATAGATCTTCAGGCCTCATTCACAGTAAAGGTTACACTGGGGACTGTCATTTGTGTCATTATTCCTAACAAAAAACATTTCTCTAACATATTCACACAGCTAAATAATCAATAATCAATTAGAAACCCTCTTCATCATGCATGAGGTGTAAATACTGTCTTTAGATCTGAACTTTCATAAATGACCTTCAGCTTTATCCCGTGTACCTCCAGGATTGGAGAACCTCTACCAGCTCACCCGCAAGAGGAAGTACGAGTTAAGAGTGGACCTGCAGGACTTCGAGGGAGTGAAGGTTTACGCCCATTACTCTACCTTCTCTGTGGAGTCTGAGACTGACGGCTACAAACTCCACGTTGGTGGATTCACGAATGGAGGAGCAGGTGAGCGTGAGGAACGGTTGGATAAGGTTGAATAATATTCATAAGCATAATAATAATAATAATAATAAGAAGAAGAAAATTAGATGAAAAAGGAGATGAAGAATACATAGTAAACCCTGGTTCCCATCACCACCACTGTAAACATCATCACCTCCACCACTGTAAACACCATCACCACCACTGTATACACCATCACCACCACTGTACACACCATCACCACCACTGTAAGCATCATCACCACCACTGTAAACATCACAATTACCACTGTTAACACCATCACCACCACTGTAAACATCACCACCACCACCACTGTAAACATCACCACCAGCACTGTAAACATCACCACCACCACCACTGTAAACATCATCACCTCCACCACTGTAAACACCATCACCACCACTGTATACACCATCACCACCACTGTACACACCATCACCACCACTGTAAGCATCATCACCACCACTGTAAACATCACAATTACCACTGTTAACACCATCACCACCACTGTAAACATCACCACCACCACCACTGTAAACATCACCACCAGTACTGTAAACACCATCACCACCACGGTAAACATCATCACCACCACTGTAAACATCACCACCACCACCACTGTAAACACCACCACCACCACTGTAAACACCATCATCACCACCACTGTAAACACCATCACCACCACTGTAAACACATCATCACCACCACTGTAAACTTCATTACCACCACTGTAAACATCATCACCACCACTGTAAACATCACCCCCACTGTAAACATCATCACCACCACCACTGTAAACATCATCACCACCACCACTGTAAACACCATCACCACCACTGCAAACACCATCATCACCACCACCACTGTAAACATCATCACCACCACCACTGTAAACATCATCACCACCCCTGCAAACACCATCACCACCACTGTAAACACCATCCTCACCACTGTAAACACCATCACCACCACCTCTGTAAACACCATCACAACCACTGTAAACACCACCACCACTGTAAACACCACCACCACTGTAAACAACACCACCACTGTAAACAACATTGGATTACGTAACTGTGAATAAAGGGAGAACAGTAAGGGTCCTACAGCAGAGACTTGAGGAACACCATACTGCAGTCTTCTATGTTTAAAAACTGAAAACTGTAAAGCTGTTTAGGATCTAGTAGTGATGTATCGTTCTCTCTGTAGGCGACTCATTGGTGTCACACAATGGCCAGCAGTTCTCCACCTTCGACAAAGACCAGGACAGTTATAAGGACGGTAGCTGTGCTAAATCCCACCTCGGAGCGTTCTGGTACGGTGCCTGCCACCACGCCAACCCCAACGGTATATACCTGTGGGGCCACGATAACACACTTTACGCTATTGGGAATGTGTGGTATCACTGGAAGGGCTACGGTCACGGCCTCAAGTTCATCAGTATGAAGATCAGACCTGTGGCTGTGACTCAGTGATGGTGATGGACTGCGTGTGACATCCTTCGCTTTGTTTTGCTTTTAAAACTGTAAATATGAATAAAGAAGATAATTATTATTATTGTTGTTGCTGTTAATGTGAGCTGCAGTTGTCAAAGCATTTCACACCCCACCATAGCCCACCCCAACACACCATAGCCCACCCCAACACACCATAGCCCACCCTAACACACCATAGCCCAACCCAACACACCATGGCCCAGAGACCTACTTCTTCCTCCCTTGCCTGGGTTCTGAAGGCTTCTGCAGCAGCAGCCTGGTCAAGAGGTTCCAGCTCCTCCCGAATCAGACATCTAAAAATGTTCTGTCTGCATTAATAACGATAGTTCTGAACCACATTTCAAGAACACAAAGATGCCTAGAATGCACACAACATCAAAGGAACATAGGAACATAGGAAGGACCTAACGGAGGAGCAGTTCAGGTTTGAAGAAAGTTGTGATCTAGAGAATGCTGGATCGCTGAAGCTGTGGAGGTTGGATGGAGAAATGGTGAGTAGCCCAGCTTGAGAGGGTTTACTGGGATCAGACTATTGAGGTGGAGTGAGATTATTAAGGGTTTTTTGGGGAACCAGTGAACTGTGGTGAAGCAACTGGCTGTGTATGAGGAGACACATAACGTTTTTCCTGTGAAGAGTTCTAGACCATCTGGAGCTTGTTAAGAAGCTCATGATGAAGAGAGTCCAAGCAGTTGGAGCTGCAGGCATCAATAAGAGTTTGAGCAACAGGTTGAAGGAGGCGATAGTGTGCAGGTGGACCTCCAATTCAAGAGTGCAGTCAAGGTTGAAACACAGATTTCAAAGAAAACGTTGTTGAGGAACAACCTTTCATAGCTGGGACCACCAAACAAGGCTGCACTGCGTGATTAAGGGATTCAGGTTTTAGATAACTATTAATTGTGGTCTTTGGGTAACGAGACACCTTTTCCTTACGGTCAGTAGAAGCACTCAGAGAGATCAGATGGATTTCCTCATACTCGGAAACACTCATCTACATCTCAGTGGTGGGATATTAGTGCAAAATCAGTAAACATTCCGATTTCCCTCTTCCTCATACAGGCGTGTTCAGGTGTCGGTCAACTCAGGCCAAATTCTACACCTCCACGTGACATCACCAGCCATTAAAGGAGACCAACCAAAACCAGGTACCACCGGATCACAGAGCAGCCACACCTGGTGGACAGAACCTGCTCCGAATAAGCTGAACAGGCAAGTCCAGATCCAGACTCACTGCTGTGAGATACTCAAATGCATCTCTTTAACTCAGTGTAGATAAATCTCTACATCTTTTTGGTACTAATAAACTCATAGTTTCCTCTATTACTTCGACTAGAGCTCCATAAATAAAGATGATAATTATTATTGTTGTAGTTATTATTACTATTAGTTTAACAACAGCATGTTTTACCAGTGAGATGAATTTTATATGCATTCAATAACAAATGCAGCAAATGCAAATTTAAATATGTTACTATTTATTTATTTACGTGTGCAATGTTTATATAGACCTACACGCCGGAGTCACATCATTATTATTATCCCCACTTTGGATAGCAGCAGAGTTCTGGTCTGGGGAATGTTTTGATGACATTCTCTGGACCCACTCATCCATGTGGAAGACCCTCTCAACAGATTTGGGTCTGAATCCATCCTTGGAGATCACGTACACCATACGTCTTCTCCGGGGCTGATGGGATCTTCCAGCAAGACGATACTACATGTCCCACACTGGTTGGAAGAGCTGACCGAGACTTCTAAAGACTACCCTGGACCCCTAATTCCCCAGACTTGAACCCAACTGAGCATCTGTGGGACCACCTGGATGGTGGTGTTGGCTCTATGGATCCTCCTCCATGCTCCCTCCAGCAGCTGTGGGATGCACTGCAGTCAGCATGGCTCCAGATAGCTGTGACCACCTACCAGAACCTTTTTGATTCTCCCAGTCCGTCTAGCTGCTGCACACGGTGGTCACTCTGGATGCTAGCTGGTGTTTATAATAATGTGACTGTGTAATTTAAGTTGATGGGAACAGTCAACAAACATGGACACCTGTAAGAAACTGGTGTTGTTGAACAACCTTGATCTGCATGAGGGAGTCAACTGGTAACCTTTAGTTTGGTTTGTTTATGTTTGTGTACAAGAAGATGCAGTAAACACAGTAAAACACGTATCTGACCATAAGAGCTTCAGCGGGGGTGAAAACTGCCCAGAGCATCACAGGCACGCAATTACCCACCACTGTCTATCAGAGGCACTGCCTGAGCAGGGCGAGAAGCATCATCAAGGACCCTAACCACCAACTTTTTACCCTCCTTCCATCAGGCAGGCGTTACAGGAGCCTTCGCTCCCGCACCAACAGACCCTAACCAAAAGCTACTTCCCTGAGGCTGTAAACCCTGCTGAACTCTACACCCTCACTTTAGCCTCATTACTGCACTCAATGCACTGCACTGTCCTATTACTTTTGCACTACTCATCTTTGCACATCTATCTTTGTAAATTCATACCTGTACAGTTCTATTTATATTCACATTTCCTTTCATATTACACTATTTATATCTGTAGTTATTGCTTACACTGTTACTATTGTACTATTTATATCTATAGTTATTACTTACACTGTTACTATTGCACTATTTATATCTGTAGTTATTGCTTACACTGTTACTATTGTACTATTTATATCTATAGTTATTGCTTACACTGTTAATATTGTAATATTTATATCTATAGTTATTACTTACACTGTTAATATTGCACTATTTATATCTGTAGTTATTGCTTACACTGTTACTATTGTACTATTTATATCTATAGTTATTACTTACACTGTTTATATTGTACTATTTATATCTATAGTTATTGCTTACACTGTTAATATTGTACTATTTATATCTGTAGTTATTGCTTACACTGTTTATATTGTACTATTTATATCTGTAGTTATTGCTTACACTGTTAAAATTGTACTATTTATATCTGTAGTTATTGCTTACACTGTTTATATTGTACTATTTATATCTATAGTTATTACTTACACTGTTTATATTGTACTATTTATATCTGTAGTTATTGCTTACACTGTTACTATTGTACTATTTATATCTATAGTTATTACTTACACTGTTAATATTGCACTATTTATATCAGTAGTTATTACTTACACTGTTTATATTGTACTATTTATATCTGTAGTTATTACTTACACTGTTTATATTGTACTATTTATATCTGTAGTTATTGCGTACACTGTTAATATTGTACTATTTATATCTGTAGTTATTACTTACACTGTTAATATTGTACTATTTATATCTGTAGTTATTACTTACACTGTTTATATTGTACTATTTATATCTGTAGTTATTGCTTACACTGTTAATATTGTACTATTTATATCTGTAGTTATTGCTTACACTGTTACTATTGTACTATTTATATCTATAGTTATTGCTTACACTGTTAATATTGTACTATTTATATCTGTAGTTATTGCTTACACTGTTAATATTGTACTATTTATATCTGTAGTTATTGCTTACACTGTTACTATTGTACTATTTATATCTATAGTTATTACTTACACTGTTTATATTGTACTATTTATATCTGTAGTTATTACTTACACTTTTTATATTGTACTATTTATATCTGTAGTTATTGCTTACACTGTTACTATTGTACTATTTATATCTATAGTTATTACTTACACTGTTAATATTGCACTATTTATATCAGTAGTTATTACTTACACTGTTTATATTGTACTATTTATATCTGTAGTTATTACTTACACTGTTAATATTGTACTATTTATATCTATAGTTATTACTTACACTGTTACTATTGTACTATTTATATCTATAGTTATTACATACACTGTTTATATTGTACTATTTATATCTGTAGTTATTACTTACACTGTTACTTTTGTACTATTTATATCTGTAGTTATTACTTACACTGTTAATATTACACTATTTATATCTGTAGTTATTACTTACACTGTTAATATTGCAATATTTATGTCTATAGTTATTACTTACACTGTTCATATTGTACTATTTATATCTGTAGTTATTACTTACACTGTTAATATTACACTATTTATATCTATAGTTACTTACACCGTTCATATTACACTATTTATATCTGTAGTTATTACTTACACTGTTCATATTACACTATTTATATCTGTAGTTATTACTTACTCTGTTAATATTACACTATTTATATCTATAGTTATTACTTACACTGTTAATATTGTACTATTTATATCTGTAGTTATTACTTACACCGTTCATATTACACTATTTATATCTGTAGTTATTACTTACTCAGTAAGTAATTCATTCAACTCTGTATTCGTTCTCTATTCAACTCTGTATTCGTTCTCCATTCAACTCTGTATTCATTCTCTATTCTCCATTCAACTCTGTATTCATTCTCTATTCAACTTTGTATTCGTTCTCTATTCAACTCGGTATTCGTTCTCTATTCAACTCTGTATTCATTCTCTATTCAACTTTGTATTCGTTCTCTATTCAACTCGGTATTCGTTCTCTATTCAACTCTGCATTCATTCTCCATTCAACTCTGTATTCGTTCTCTATTCAACTCTGTATTCATTCTCTATTCTCCATTCAACTCTGTATTCGTTCTCTATTCTCCATTCAACTCTGTATTCGTTCTCTATTCAACTCTGTATTCGTTCTCTGTTCAACTCTGTATTCGTTCTCCATTCAACTCTGTATTCATTCTCTATTCTCCATTCAACTCTGTATTCGTTCTCTATTCAACTCTGCATTCGTTCTCTATTCAACTCTGTATTCGTTCTCTATTCAACTCTGTATTCAATCTCCATTCAACTCTGTATTCATTCCCTATTCTCCATTCAACTCTGTATTCGTTCTCTATTCAACTCTGCATTTGTTCTCTATTCAACTCGGTATTCGTTCTCTATTCAACTCTGCATTCGTTCTCCATTCAACTCTGTATTCGTTCTTTATTCAACTCTGTATTCATTCTCTATTCTCCATTCAACTTTGTATTCGTTCTCTATTCAACTCTGTATTCATTCTCTATTCTCTATTCAACTCTGTATTCATTCTCTATTCAACTCTGTATTCATTCCCTATTCTACATTCAACTCTGTATTCGTTCTCTATTCAACTCTGTATTCGTTCTCCATTAAACTCTGTATTCGTTCTCAGCCCACCTAGACAGCCCAGCCCAGCCCACCCTAGACAGCCCAGCCCAGCCCACCCTAGACAGCCCAGCCCAGCCCACCCTAGACAGCCCAGCCCAGCCCAGGCTACCCTAGACAGCCCAGTCCAGCCCACCCTAGACAGCCCAGCCCACCCTAGACAGCCCAGCCCTGCCCAGCACAAGCCAGATAGCCCGGCCCAGCCCAGCCCACCACAGCCCACCCCAGTGCCCCAGAGTTTTAGGGAACCAATGAATCAAGGTGAAGCAACTGGCTGTGAATGAGACACTCATAATGTTCTCCCTGTGAAGAGTTCTAGACCATCTGGAGCTTGTGAAGAAGCTCATGAAGAAGAAAGTCCAAGCAGTTGGAGCTGCAGGCATCAATAAGAGTTTGAGCAGCAGGTTGAAGGAGGCGTTCGTGTGCAGGTGGGCATTGAATTCAAGAGTGCAGTTCGACACCCAGATTTCAAAGAAAACGTTGTTGAGGAACAACCTTTCATAGCTGGGACCACCAAACAAGGCTGCACTGCAGGATTAAGGGCTTTCAGGTTTTAGATAACTATTAATTGTGGTCTTTGGGTAACGAGACACCTTTTCCTTACAGTCAGTAGAAGCACTCAGAGAGATCCGATGGATTTCCCCATACTCGAAAACTCTCCTCTACATCTCAGTGGTGGGATATTAGTGCAAAATCAGTAAACATTCCGAGTTCCCTTTTCCTCCTTCAGGTGTGTTCAGGTGTCGGTAAACTCCAAATTCAACACCTCCACATGACATCACCAGCCTTTAAAGGAGACCAACCAAAACCAGGTACCACCAGATCACAGAGCAGCCACACCTGGTGGACAGAACCTGCTCCGAATAAGCTGAACAGGTAAGTCCAGGTCCTGACTCACTGCTGTGTTAATGCTGAATAACATTAACGCTGCTTTACTGATTTGATGGAACACGTCATTTTGATCATTACTTATATTCCACAGGACAGAAGAAGGACTCGTGGGTCTCAGTATGACGGTGAGCAGCCACTTCTTCTTCATATTGCGTTCAGTATTTCACTGTTACTGGTTGTAACTGGTCTGGAGCTGCGGTCAGTTGCACCAGCTCAGCTCAGCTCAGCAGTTCAGTCTGTATTTAAACTTAAACCAACACAAATTAGCTAGAAAACAAAACACGTCTCTGTCTGTGACGGTGATCAGTTCAGATTACACCCCGTAGATCAGCCTGAGATCACTACGGTGGTGTAGTGGTTAGTATGGTGGTGTAGTAGTTAGTACGGTGGTGTAATGGTTAGTATGGTGGTGTAGTGGTCAGTACGGTGGTGTAGTGGTTAGTTTGGTGGTGTAGTGGTCAGTACGGTGGTGTAGTGGTCAATACGGTGGTGTAGTGGTCAATACGGTGGTGATAGTTCAGATGTACTGTAAGCATCTGTGGTACTAAGACAATCTGTATGAGTAGTTTTTAGCTGCTCCTAACGTAAGAGTTTGGAAGGACTTTACTCCCCCACTTATGGTAGAACTGACGTTCAGCTGGTGCGACTGGCTGCTGTTCTTCAGCTATAAAAACAAGCACATAAAGTCATCTAAGAGCTGCACTACGTCAGATTTTCCTTATTAATAAGTCTTATTAATGAGTGAGGAGAACAAATCGTCGACCTGTAATTAAAGATCATACTAATAGTAGATAATTTAATAGTACAGTAGATCATTCACTCAGACCTTCACAACTTTCCTTTAGTTGTTCAAGCTATTACACATTTCCACCAGAGGGGGTCTCCAGTGCCACTTTAATGAATGCTCAGAGCTTTGACCAAATATTATTGTTGCGTGACCTCTGATCCAGTGAAGCTACGAGCACATTTAAAGAAAGCCGATCTCTCTTGTTGCAGGTGTGCTGGATTTTAGCTCTAGTGCTCCCCCTGCTGGTCAGCGCTGCTCCTGTATTTGTGCAAGTGCTGCCTCAGGACTGTGACGAGATCTACAGGAACGGCACTCGGCTCAGTGGCGTGTACACCATCTACCCCGAAATCGACACTCCGGTAGAGGTCTACTGTGAAATGAGCCGCAGCGATGATCCACCTGCAGGATGGACGGTAAGAGAGTTAAGTAGACATACCAACTGCAGCAGTGTGTCGTCACTGTGCACAGAACAACCTTCTTACCCGTCAATGTAAGTGAATGTGAAGAGGTTTTATTAGAAGTGATTTTGGAGCATTTCTATTGGTCCATTCATCATGAAACCTTCGATACAAAATTGATACATTTTGCCAATAAGTGCACTTATAGACAACAGGCACCAACAAAGGACAATACACTAAAGCTAAGCACCAGGGTTGGACATTAAACAGAGTGGACTTTGGTGTCCTCGTGCATCAGTCAATGAAATATGGTTTGAGAGGGAGCTTCCATCATCTATGGCCATTTTTTAACAAAGTCGAGTAGATACTAACAACTACCCTCAGCTCACATCCAGACCTGAAGGATCCCGTCCCAGTGCAACGGCAGCCATTTGGATCAATTCAATAATGTTGTTGTACTACGAGAGTTCATACTATGAAAAGAATGGCAGGTTGTCACCAAGGTTTCAGGTTTGAAAGGGCCAAAATAATCTAAACACAGTCCCAAACAAGATGCGCACCATTGATGAAGTACAGAAGGTCATGGTTTGGGACAGTCCCAGTTACAACACACGGACAAAAGTATTGGGACACATGGTGTGCATGGGCATGCCAGTCAATATCCATAGACTTTAATATAGTTGCCCCCCCACCCAACTTGTGCAGCTTTGACAGCTTCCACTCTTCTGGAAAGGTTTTGTTTAAGATTTAGCAGTGTCACACATTGATGTTGGATAAGAGGATCTGGCTCTAGTTCATCCCAAAGGTGTTGTATGGGTTGAGGTCAGGACTCAACTCAGAAGTCAAGTTCTTCCAGACCAAAGCTCACCCAACCAGCCAACACAGACATGCTGGAATAGAGAAGAACTTTCCCAAACTGTCTCCAAAACAGTTATCTGCAAGACTATCCTGTCCATCCAGAATGTCTTTGTCTGCTGAAGCATTAAGATTTACCTTCACTAGAACTGGGGGTCTTTGGCCCACCCCTAAAATAACAACTCCAAAGATAGCATCATCATTCCTCCTCCACCGAACTTTACAGTCACAATGCAGTCAGGCAGGTAACATTCTCCTAGTGTTCTCCAAATCCTGACACCTCCATCAGACTGCCAGACAGAGAAGTGTGATTGGTCCCTCCAGAGAACAAGTGTCCACTGCTTCACTCCATCTGGTGCTCAGCATTGTGCTCGGTGATGTGAGGCTTGGTGATGTGCTTTTGTTCATATAGAGTATGTATGTAATAAATATAAAGCTATAACGATACATCCACATTGTAGGAGCTGGTTGACTGATACCATGTTAAGACTACGTTCCTTGAAAGTCTAGGTCTACCAAACACTGAGGAAGCTTTGAGATCTTTTAGGTTGTAGTTATACTGAAGTCTTACCTGGTGAGCTACCTGAGAGAGTTGATGTTCAGTAAATTTAGATGACACAGTACCTGACCATGCCATCCACCTCACCTCTTTCCCAGGTGTTTCAGAAGAGAGTGGACGGCAGTGTGAACTTCTACAGGCCGTGGGATTCCTACAGGAACGGCTTCGGGAACAAGAGTTCGGAGTACTGGCTGGGTAAGATTACTCCACGAAAACCTACAGCACTGTGTAAAAGTCAAAGACCAACATTTATTTTTCAAGATATACTTCTGAAGAGATTTGAAGATCAGTTTGCAGATCTCCTAATGAACACCTGAAAGACCTGCTAGGCCCACCAACACTGTTCTACCATCAGATGCACAGCTCTTTGATCTTGTTGAGAGAACTTCAAGCTCCACCTTAAGATCTGAGAATATCCACAGCAACACTATGGATCTGAAAGTATGTGTAGATGTTCAAGAAGCTCCTTACTGAAAAAAGGAGATACAGACACGTCAGACAAATAAGCTGAGCAATGGATAGACCACCCCAGAGTGCAGAACCTCAACATCACTAAATGTGTTTGGATGGTGAGAACCAGCTTATTAAGGGAAGGTCCATCAATCAAACCATCTCAGATATATTACTAGCTTAGCAGTTTCCATCATACTTTAGGAAACAAACCTGGAAACCTGTTTCACATAATTTCTCAAAATATGTTTCAATTGATAGATCGGTGTCTGTTCATAACTTCAACCAACACGTGGTTTTATCTGCAGGTCTGGAGAACCTGTATCTTCTGAGCCACAAGAAGAACTATCAGCTGAGAGTGGACCTGGAGGACTTTGAGGGGATAAAAGTTTTTGCCCTCTACACCTCCTTCTCTGTGGATTCTGAAGCTACTGGCTACGTACTCAAACTTAATGGCTTCATCAATGGAGGAGCAGGTGAGTGAGAGGTTTGGATTCTAAGCCTAGTTCATTGTGAGGTTTGTAATTGTGCATGTAGTAAGAACATCTCCCCCCTGCAGGGGACGCTCTATCTTCCAAAAGTGGACAGAAGTTTTCCACCCTGGACAGAGATCAGGATTCTTCATCCACTCACTGTGCCAGATCTTACCTCGGTGGATTTTGGTATAACATTTGCCACAATGCTAACCCCAATGGTATTTACCTGAGGGGTCGTGATGGTACCTTGTTTGCTGTTGGTAACGTCTGGCAGCCATGGAGAGGCTACGATTATGGTCTGAAGACCATCACTATGAAGGTCAGGCCCGTGCCATAGACTCATGAAGTGGGGTTTCCCATGCGGAAAAGAGAAAAAAAGTAAAACGTACCGACTTATAGATGTAGAGTATATACACATCTCTGTAAATAGTTCCCAAAGGCCAAATTTCACCACCATTTATATAAACTCAGGAGGCATGTGTAGGTTCACTGGTGGGTTTGATAGTAAATAACATCACCACCACCGTAAACGCCATCACCACCACTGTAAACACCATCACCACCACTGTAAACACCATCACCACCACTGTAAACGCCATCACTACCACTGTAAACACCACCACCACTGTAAACACCATCACCACTGTAAACACCACCACCACTGTAAACACCATCACCACCACTGTAAACACCATCACCACTGTAAACACCAACTCTAATGTAAATAATATTACCATCATTAAAAACATCACCACTGTAAACATCACCACCACTGTAAACACCACCACCACCACTGTAAACACCATCACCACCACTGTAAACACCATCCTCACCACTGTAAACACCATCAACACTGTAAACACCATCACCACCACTGTAAACACCATCACCACCACTGTAAACACCATCACCACTGTAAACACCAACTCTAATGTAAATAATATTACCATCATTAAAAACATCACCATTGTAAACACCACCACCACCACTGTAAACACCATCACCACTGTAAACATCACCACCACCACTGTAAACACCATCACCACTGTAAACATCACCACCACCACTGTATACATCACCACCACTCTAAAGAAATCTGAGCTAGTAAATGGCGTGAATGCACATCAAGCAACATTGTTTCCGTCTCTAAAACTGAATTATGTTAACAAACTGGAAAATCAATAGAACGCTATGTCCAGATCTGGGACTGATTTTTTGAAGGATATCCTCTTTCTTTCTTTTATGTACATGTATTAAAGTTGTAAAATTGCATGCTGACTATCTTTCTTGAACAGCGATAAAATAATGACTATTCCTTCAGCACAATCAGCTATTCTGAGTTGTTTTATTATTAATAATAATTATTAATATAAGGTAAATATCTATAAGGTAATGCAGTACAATGGTCATCATTGCCAGATTTGTAATGGATGTGGTTCAGACAGGCTTGAGGGCCTGAGGGGGCAGTTAAAAATAACATGAGGGCAAACCTTTTCCTATATAACATTGGATAAGACTTAGTTTAGGGTCTGCTTATTAATTATTATTAATGACTATAAATATTAACATGTCATGGTAAAGAATGAATAATATCCTAACAAACAGAAACATATCAAATGAATGCAAACTTGGTACAAATCTTGTATAAATGTGTGTATACACGTGATGTGTTAATAAGCTCTTCTATAAATTCCTCTATAAATTAGTTATTTAGTTATTTATTATAATGTATGTATTTCATGCACAGAGTGTTTTAAAGCAAGTCAACTGTATTGAGGAACGTAAACCACCTGAAGAAGAAATCCATCAGTTTTTACCAGCGTCAGTCAAACATAAGTTTATATACTAGTACCTTGTTTACGCCTGAAGTCTGACATTTGACCAACCAGATTAAAGTAGGAGCTTACAAATGTTACACATCACTTAAAGATCTAAACCATGACTAACGGTACGGTGCCTGTCACCACGCCAACCCCAACGTTATATACCTGTGGGGCCGCGACGGCACCTTTTACGCTATTGGGAATGTGTGGTATCACTGGAAGGGCTACGATCATGGCCCCAAGTTCATCAGTATGAAGATCAGACCTGTGGCTGTGACTCAGTCCTTAAAGAAGAGATTGATCAGTGTGAAAGTAGGAGTGATGGTGATGGACTGCGCGTGACATCCTTATTTATTTTGCTTGTAAAACTAAATATAAATAAAGATAATAATAATTATTATTATTGTTGTTGTTCTGATTACTATTAGTTTTACCATGCAAATGCAAATTTATGACTTCCAAGGACCACCCTGGACCCCCAATTCCCCGGACTTGAACCCAACTGAGCATCTGTAGGACCACCTGGATGGTGGTGTTGTCTCTATGGATCCTCCTCCACGCTCCCTCCAGCAGCTGTGGGATGCCCTGCAGTCAGTATGGCTCCAAATACCTGTGACCACCTACCAGAACCTTACTGAGTCCCCCAGTCCGTCTAGCTGTTGCACATGGTGGTCACTCTGGATATCAGCTGGTCATAATAATGTGACTGTGTAATTAAAGTTGCTGGGAACGGTCAACTTCCATCAACTCCTGCAAGAAACTGCCCTTGTTGCACAGCCTTGATCTGCATGAGGGACTCAACTGGAAACCTGTAGTTTGGTTTGTTTATGTTTGTGCACACAGTAAACACAGTAAACACAGTAAACACAGCAGAGTGCAAACCAACAGCAGGCCCAAACCTTCACATGCAGCTGCAACGTGACTGGAAATACAGCACCTACCAAGTGATATGAATACATGAGTGAAAGTATGAAAATACTTTGGGTTTAGTTGCCGGTCATTGTCGGGTCAGCAGCTGTTACGCTCCTGTTTGACTGGTTGTGTCATGACGTTGGTTCTGCAGGTGTTCAGTGTGAATCAGTTCACTTGCACTTTGATGAATGGAGCCTCTATCATACGGAGGGTGTGTAAGTCAGGTGTCCAGTAGTTTGGCAGGTATTTGATTTCTTCACTAAGATGCTGAAAGTACGTCTCTCAAGAGGAAACGTTGCAGTTAAAATGTAAATAATGAGCAGGAACACACTCATAAAGACACTGCATGCCTCTCATTATCTTGTTCTTATGGGATTCATTCTTCAAGCAGGCATCACCTCTGACAATATAAACACATCTCTGTTTTTGCTGATTTCCATTTTTCAAGGTTTCATGATGGACCAATAGAAATGCTCCAAAACGACTTCACATTGACCTACACTGAAAGTAAAGACAGTTGTAGGCTCCTGTAGAGTTAATATTTTGGAACATGTTTTTCTTTGAACAGCGATGAGATGTATTTACTAATATTTCAGATATCCTATCTTTATGTCTTTATCCTTATATAGTATCTTATTGTTTATGTGAGCTGCAGTTGTCAAAGCATTTCACACCCCAGCCCAGCCCACCCCAGCCCAACCCAAATGAACCAAACCCACCCCAGCCCAGCCCTCCCCAGCCCAACCCAGTTCTGAACCAGATAGTTCTGAGAAGATAGTTCTGAACCACTTTTTTTAGGAACACGAAGATCACAAAAGATCAAATCCAAGTAGGACAACATGAGTGGTGGGCAACACTCCAAGGACTTAGGAAAGACATAGGAGCAGTTCAGGTTTGAAGAAAGTTGTAGCTGAGAGAAATCAGATGTGATTAGACTTCAAAATCAGACTGCCAGTCTTACGGAGGAGGTGATCTAGAAAATGCTGGATCGCTGAAGCTGTGGAGGTTGGATTAAGGAATGGTGAGTAGGCCAGCTTGAGAGGGTTTACAGGGATCAGACTGCTGAGATATAGTGAGATTATTAAGGGGTTTTTGGGGAACCAGTGAACTGTGGTGAAGCAACTGGCTGTGAATGAGGAGACAGCCATAACGTTCCCCGGGGCAGAGTGCTGGACCATCTGGAGCTTGTGAAGAGCCCCTGAAGAAGAGAGTCCAAGCAGCTGGAGATGCAGGCATCAATAAGAGTTTAAGCAGCAGGTTGAAGGAGGTGATATTGTGCACGTGGGCCTTGAATTCAGGAGTCGAGTCAAGGTCGACACCCAGATGGCAACCTTGACCTTGCAGAGTTCTAGACCATCTGGAGTTCTTGAAGAAGTTCATGAAGAGAGTTTGAGCAGCTGGAAATGGGAGCATCAATTAAGAGTTTGAGCAGCAGGTTGAAGGAGGCGATAGTGTGCAGGTGGATTCAAGAGTGCAGTCAAGGTCGAAACACAGATTTCATAGGAAACGTTGTTGAAGAACAACCTTTCATAGCTGGGACCACCAAACAAGGCTGCACTGCGTGGTTAAGGGTTTTCAGGTTTTAGACAACTGTTATTTGTGGTCTTTGGGTAACGAGATACCTTTTCCTTACGGTCAGTAGACGCACTCCGAGAGATCAGATGGATTTCCTCATACTCGGAAACACTCATCTTCATCTCATTGGGGGGATATTATAACAAACCTGACAAACTTCATGCTCAGACAACATTCCGATTTCTCCTTCTTCCTCATACAGGCGCGTTCAGGTGTTGGTCAACTCAGGCCAAATTCAACACCTCCACATGACATCACCAGCCTTTAAAGGAGACCAACCAAAACCAGGTACCACCAGATCACAGAGCAGCCACACCTGGTCGACAGAACTTTGTAACTGGTCTGGAGCTGCGGTCAGTCGCACCAGCTCAGCTCAGCTCAGTCGTTCAGTCTGAATTTAAACTTAAACCAACACAAATTAGCTAGAAAACAAAACACGTCTCTGTATGTGACGGTGATCAGTTCAGATTACACCCCGTAGATCAGCCTGAGAGTTCAGACTGTCTAGACTGTAGGACTGTAAGAGCTATAAATAAACACTGTTAAACACAATAATATTAATGGTTGTTTTAAAACTGCTGTTATGTACCTGAATGACATACGGGGACAAAGAGAGAGAGAGACAGACTGAAAAAAAAAGTAAGAAGGAGAGAGTGAGAGAGGAAAGGAGAAGGTGAGGGAGACAGAGGAAAAGAGACAGCGAGAGAGGCAGAGAGGCACAGAGAAAGTGAGAGATGGAGAGTGAGAGAGACAGAGAGACAGACAGAATGAGAGAGATAGAGTGTGAGAGAGAGAGAGACAGAAAGAGAGCGAGACAGAATAAGAGAGAGATAGAGTGAGTGAGAGAGGCAGAGAGACAGAATGAGAGAGAGATAGAGTGAGTGAGAGAGGGAGAGAGACAGAATGAGAAAGAGAGGGAGAGAGAGATGGTTACCCATCAAACTGAACAGTAAGATTATTTATACATGCTCCAGAACCTACCTTCACCTTCACTTACCTGCAGCTGCCAGAACATCTACCAAACAACATCCATCAGGAGCTGTACTGGTGTCCTGGAGAGGTGTGGTGTAGTGGTAAGTATGGTGGTGTAGTGGTTAGTATGGTGGTGTAGTGGTTAGTATGGTGGTGTAGTGGTTAGTACGGTGGTGTAGTGGTTAGTATGGTGGTGTAGTGGTCAGTATGGTGGTGTAGTGGTTAGTATAGTGGTGTAGTGGTTAGTACGGTGGTGTAGTGGTTAGTACGGTGGTGTAGTGGTTAGTACGGTGGTGTAGTGGTTAGTATGTTGGTGTAGTGGTTAGTACGGTGGTGTAGTGGTCAGTATGGTGGTGTAGTGGTCAGTACGGTGGTGTAGTGGTCAGTACGGTGGTGTAGTGGTTAGTACGGTGGTGTAGTGCTTAGTACGGTGGTGTAGTGGTTAGTGTAGTGGTGTAGTGGTCAGTATGGTGGTGTAGTGGTCAGTACGGTGGTGTAGTGGTAAGTACGGTGGTGTAGTGGTTAATACGGTGATGTAGTGGTTAGTATAGTGGTGTATTGGTTAGTACGGTGGTGTAGTGGTTAGTATGGTGGTGTAGTGGTTAGTACGGTGGTGTAGTGGTTAGTATGGTGGTGTAGTGGTTAGTACAGTGGTGTAGTGGTTAGTATGGTCGTGTAGTGGTTAGTACGGTGGTGTAGTGGTTAGTATGGTGGTGTAGTGGTAAATATAGTGGTGTAGTGGTCAGTACGGTGGTGTAGTGGTTAGTACGGTGGTGTAGTGGTTAGTATAGTGGTGTATTGGTTAGTACGGTGGTGTAGTGGTCAGTATGGTGGTGTAGTGGTTAGTATGGTGGTGTAGTGGTTAGTACGGTGGTGTAGTGGTTAGTACGGTACGGTGGTGTAGTGGTTAGTATGGTGGTGTAGTGGTCAGTATGGTGGTGTAGTGGTTAGTATGGTGGTGTAGTGGTTAGTATGGTGGTGTAGTGGTCAGTATGGTGGTGTAGTGGTTAGTATGGTGGTGTAGTGGTTAGTAAGGTGGTGTAGTGGTCAGTACGGTGGTATAGTGGTTAGTACGGTGGTGTAGTGGTTAGTACGGTGGTGTAGTGGTCAGTACGGTGGTGTAGTGGTCAGTATGGTGGTGTAGTGGTTAGTATGGTGGTGTAGTGGTTAGGACGGTGGTGTAGTGGTTAGGACAGTGGTGTAGTGGTTACTATGGTGATGTAGTGGTTAGTATGGTGGTGTAGTGGTCAGTATGGTGGTGTAGTGGTTAGTATGGTGGTGTAGTGGTTAGTACGGTGGTGTAGTGGTTAGTACGGTACGGTGGTGTAGTGGTTAGTATGGTGGTGTAGTGGTCAGTATGGTGGTGTAGTGGTTAGTACGGTGGTGTAGTGGTTAGTACGGTACGGTGGTGTAGTGGTTAGTATGGTGGTGTAGTGGTCAGTATGGTGGTGTAGTGGTCAGTATGGTGGTGTAGTGGTCAGTACGGTGGTGTAGTGGTCAGTACGGTGGTGTAGTGGTTAGTACGGTGGTGTAGTGCTTAGTACGGTGGTGTAGTGGTTAGTGTAGTGGTGTAGTGGTCAGTATGGTGGTGTAGTGGTCAGTACGGTGGTGTAGTGGTAAGTACGGTGGTGTAGTGGTTAATACGGTGATGTAGTGGTTAGTATAGTGGTGTATTGGTTAGTACGGTGGTGTAGTGGTTAGTATGGTGGTGTAGTGGTTAGTACGGTGGTGTAGTGGTTAGTATGGTGGTGTAGTGGTTAGTACAGTGGTGTAGTGGTTAGTATGGTCGTGTAGTGGTTAGTACGGTGGTGTAGTGGTTAGTATGGTGGTGTAGTGGTAAATATAGTGGTGTAGTGGTCAGTACGGTGGTGTAGTGGTTAGTACGGTGGTGTAGTGGTTAGTATAGTGGTGTATTGGTTAGTACGGTGGTGTAGTGGTCAGTATGGTGGTGTAGTGGTTAGTATGGTGGTGTAGTGGTTAGTACGGTGGTGTAGTGGTTAGTACGGTACGGTGGTGTAGTGGTTAGTATGGTGGTGTAGTGGTCAGTATGGTGGTGTAGTGGTTAGTATGGTGGTGTAGTGGTTAGTATGGTGGTGTAGTGGTCAGTATGGTGGTGTAGTGGTTAGTATGGTGGTGTAGTGGTTAGTAAGGTGGTGTAGTGGTCAGTACGGTGGTATAGTGGTTAGTACGGTGGTGTAGTGGTTAGTACGGTGGTGTAGTGGTCAGTACGGTGGTGTAGTGGTCAGTATGGTGGTGTAGTGGTTAGTATGGTGGTGTAGTGGTTAGGACGGTGGTGTAGTGGTTAGGACAGTGGTGTAGTGGTTACTATGGTGATGTAGTGGTTAGTATGGTGGTGTAGTGGTCAGTATGGTGGTGTAGTGGTTAGTATGGTGGTGTAGTGGTTAGTACGGTGGTGTAGTGGTTAGTACGGTACGGTGGTGTAGTGGTTAGTATGGTGGTGTAGTGGTCAGTATGGTGGTGTAGTGGTTAGTACGGTGGTGTAGTGGTTAGTACGGTACGGTGGTGTAGTGGTTAGTATGGTGGTGTAGTGGTCAGTATGGTGGTGTAGTGGTTAGTATGGTGGTGTAGTGGTCAGTATGGTGGTGTAGTGGTTAGTATGGTGGTGTAGTGGTTAGTATGGTGGTGTAGTGGTCAGTATGGTGGTGTAGTGGTTAGTATGGTGGTGTAGTGGTTAGTATGGTGGTGTAGTGGTTAATATAGTGGTGTAGTGGTCAGTACGGTGGTGTAGTGGTTAGTATAGTGGTGTAGTGGTTAGTACGGTGGTGTAGTGCTTAGTACGGTG
This sequence comes from Megaleporinus macrocephalus, assembly GCA_021613375.1. Taxonomy (NCBI): domain Eukaryota; kingdom Metazoa; phylum Chordata; class Actinopteri; order Characiformes; family Anostomidae; genus Megaleporinus; species Megaleporinus macrocephalus. The sequence goes on along the minus strand of CM038722.1, from coordinate 35,008,298 downwards.
GTGTAGTGGTTAGTGTAGTGGTGTAGTGGTCAGTATGGTGGTGTAGTGGTCAGTACGGTGGTGTAGTGGTAAGTACGATGGTGTAGTGGTTAATACGGTGATGTAGTGGTTAGTATAGTGGTGTATTGGTTAGTACGGTGGTGTAGTGGTTAGTATGGTGGTGTAGTGGTTAGTACGGTGGTGTAGTGGTTAGTATGGTGGTGTAGTGGTTAGTACAGTGGTGTAGTGGTTAGTATGGTCGTGTAGTGGTTAGTACGGTGGTGTAGTGGTTAGTATGGTGGTGTAGTGGTTAATATAGTGGTGTAGTGGTCAGTACGGTGGTGTAGTGGTTAGTACGGTGGTGTAGTGGTTAGTATAGTGGTGTATTGGTTAGTACGGTGGTGTAGTGGTCAGTATGGTGGTGTAGTGGTTAGTATGGTGGTGTAGTGGTTAGTACGGTGGTGTAGTGGTTAGTACGGTACGGTGGTGTAGTGGTTAGTATGGTGGTGTAGTGGTCAGTATGGTGGTGTAGTGGTTAGTATGGTGGTGTAGTGGTTAGTATGGTGGTGTAGTGGTCAGTACGGTGGTATAGTGGTTAGTACGGTGGTGTAGTGGTTAGTATGGTGGTGTAGTGATTAGTATAGTGGTGTATTGGTTAGTACGGTGGTGTAGTGGTTAGTATGGTGGTGTAGTGGTTAGTATGGTGGTGTAGTGGTCAGTACGATGGTGTAGTGGTCAGTATGGTGGTGTAGTGGTTAGTATGGTGGTGTAGTGGTTAGTATGGTGGTGTAGTGGTTAGTAAGGTTGTGTAGTGGTCAGTACGGTGGTATAGTGGTTAGTACAGTGGTGTAGTGGTTAGTACGGTGGTCTAGTGGTTAGTACGGTGGTGTAGTGGTCAGTACGGTGGTGTAGTGGTTAGTATGGTGGTGTAGTGGTCAGTATGGTGGTGTAGTGGTTAGTATGGTGGTGTAGTGGTCAGTATGGTGGTGTAGTGGTTAGTATGGTGGTGTAGTGGTTAGTATGGTGGTGTAGTGATTAGTATAGTGGTGTATTGGTTAGTACGGTGGTGTAGTGGTTAGTATGGTGGTGTAGTGGTTAGTATGGTGGTGTAGTGGTCAGTACGATGGTGTAGTGGTCAGTATGGTGGTGTAGTGGTTAGTATGGTGGTGTAGTGGTCAGTACGATGGTGTAGTGGTTAGTATGGTGGTGTAGTGGTTAGTATGGTGGTGTAGTGGTCAGTACGATGGTGTAGTGGTTAGTATGGTGGTGTAGTGGTTAGTATAGTGGTGTATTGGTTAGTACGGTGGTGTAGTGGGTAGTATAGTGGTGTATTGGTTAGTACGGTGGTGTAGTGGGTAGTATAGCGGTGTATTGGTTAGTACGGTGGTGTAGTGGGTAGTATGGTGGTGTAGTGGTTAGTATGGTGGTGTAGTGGTCAGTACGGTGGTGTAGTGGTCAGTATGGTGGTGTAGTGGTTAGTATAGTGGTGTATTGGTTAGTACGGTGGTGTAGTGGTCAGTATAGTGGTGTATTGGTTAGTACGGTGGTGTAGTGGGTAGTATGGTGGTGTAGTGGTTAGTATGGTGGTGTAGTGGTTAGTATGGTGGTGTAGTGGTCAGTACCGTGGTGTAGTGGTCAGTATGGTGGTGTAGTGGTTAGTATAGTGGTGTATTGGTTAGTACGGTGGTGTAGTGGGTAGTATAGTGGTGTATTGGTTAGTACGGTGGTGTAGTCGTTCTCCTTTAGTGCTCAGATCCATCCTTGTGAATGGAGCCGGTGCACAACCTGTCCTGCAAAGTCATCCTCCCCACATTGCATGCTATTACACATTTCCACCAGAGGTGGTCTCCAAAACGTACACAGTGCAGCTTTAATGAATGCTCAGAGCTTTGACCAAATATTATTGTTGCGTGACCTCTGATCCAGTGAAGCTACGAGCACATTTAAAGAAAGCCGATCTCTCTTGTTGCAGGTGTGCTGGATGTTAGCTCTAGTGCTCCCCCTGCTGGTCAGCGCTGCTCCTGTATTTGTGAAAGTGATGCCTCAGGACTGTGACGAGATCTACAGGAACGGCACTCGGCTCAGTGGCGTGTACACCATCTACCCCGAAATCGACACTCCGGTAGAGGTCTACTGTGAAATGAGCCGCAGCGATGATCCACCTGCAGGATGGACGGTAAGAGAGTTGAGTATATATACCAACTGCAGCAGTGTGTCGTCACTGTGCACAGAACAACAAGCATCTCCAAAATACACCGCCTGGCCATTTTATTATTTCGTTGCACCTTTAGCTTTGATTACGACATGCATTCGATGTGCATTGTTTTAAAAAGCTTCTGAAATGTCACAAGATTTATTTCCCTCCAGTGTTGCAATAATTTTTCACCAAGAGCCTTACTGCTGCGCAAACCCTTCTCCAGCACATCCCAAAGACTCTCTATGCGGTTAAGGTCTGAACTTTGTGGTGGCCAATCCATGTGTCTCATGCTCTCTGAACCACTCTCTCACAGTCTGAGCCCGATGAATCCTGGCATTGTCATCTTGGAATACGCATGTGCCATCAGGGAAGAAGTCCATTGATGGAGAAACCTGGTAGTTCAGTATATTCAGGTGGTCAGCTGACCTCAATCTTTCAGCACATACTGCTGCTGAACCTAGACCTGAACAACTGCAGTAACCTCAGATCATGGCACTGCCTCCACAGGCTAGTTCAGTAGGCACTAGGCAAGATGGGTCATCACTTCACCTGCTTCTCTTCTTACCCTGATACGCCCATCACTCTGGAACAGGGTAAATCTGGACCACATAACCTTCTTCCATCACTCCAGAGTCCAATCCTTCTGCTCCCTAGCAAACTGAAGCTGTTTTTACGGTTAGCCTCACTGATTAGTGGTTTTCGTAAGGCTACACATCTGTTCAGTCCCAATCCCTTTGATTTGATTCCAGTGATGAATTCAGTGATGAAGAAGTGTGTCCCAATACTTTTGTCCATATAGAATATGTATGTAATAAACATAAAGCCATATTATAACGATACATCCACACTGTGGGAGCTGGTTGATTGATACTATGTTAAGACTACGTTCCTTGTCTAGGTCTATCGAACACTGAGGTTGTAGTTATACTGAAGTCTCACCTGGTGAGCTACCTGAGAGAGTTGATGTTCAGTAGATTTAGATGACACAGTACCTGACCATGCCATCCACCTCACCTCTTTCCCAGGTGTTTCAGAAGAGAGTGGACGGCAGTGTGAACTTCTACAGGCCGTGGGATTCCTACAGGAACGGCTTCGGGAACAAGAGTTCGGAGTACTGGCTGGGTAAGATTACTCCACGAAAACCTACAGCACTGTGTAAAAGTCAAAGACCAACATTTATTTTTTAAGATATACTTCTGAAGAGATTTGAAGATCAGTTTGCAGATCTCCTAATGAACACCTGAAAGACCTGCTAGGCCCACCAACACTGTTCTACCATCAGATGCACAGCTCTTTGATCTTGTCGAGAGAACTTCAAGCTCCACCTTAAGATCTTAGAAAATCCACAGGTGTTCTATCCATTCTTTCACTGTGAGAAGACACCTCAAACCATGGGGTCTGAAAGTATGTGTAGATGTTCAAGAAGCTCATTACTGAGAAAAGGATGATACAGACACATCAAACAAATTAGCTCAACAATGGATAGACCACCCCAGAGTCCAGAACCTTAACATCACTGAATGTGTTTGGATGGTAAGAACCAGCTCATTAAGGGAAGGTCCATCAATCAAAACATCTTAGATATCTTACCAGCTTAGCAGTTTCCATCATACTTTATGTAAGCCCAATCCACTAAGCCCACAGTACACCTCCTTTAAATGATCTCAAACTAGTTGAACATGAACTACAATACCACCTTAAGGTTGTAGGAGGTCAATCAATCCCGCTAGTTTCCACTCAGGTCTGGTGAGCAATTTGTAGGACTACCAGAGGTGAAGAAAATGATGACTAGTATAATAATCCTCTCTTCTCCTGGTGATTCCATAATTTTTGCCAGGGTTTGTATAAGCTACTGTTTTCCACCTAGTGTTTGGATTTACACTGTCTGAATTTACTTACTACTTTAAATGGATACAGACATTGGCCTAAAACAGGTTTGGCACTCAACTCAGATGACCTCTTTAATTAGTAGAAATTAGAGATGGACCGATCGGCGTTTTTGAGGCTGACTCCAATCGCCGATCACCTTTCAACGCGATCCGCCGATAGCCGATTCCGATCGAGGGCGGGGCTATACGCCACGGCAGGGCTACATGTAGTTATTAGCGCAAGCAAGTCATGACACATGATCTAAACTAGTTTATTACCATTTTTAACGAGCTCATATGAAACAGTATAATATTTTAAACTAATTAACACTAAATAAACAAAGTAAATCAAACAAATATCCCCAATACTGTAATCATTACATTTAAACCCTTAATTTAAAACTAAAAAAGCTAATTAAATAAATTCAGTCAGAACTGCAGTCATTAAACTCAGACTCTGTTATTTTAAACTAAATCTGTAGTCATTAAAAGTAGAATATTGAATTACTGCTGTTCTGTTCGTACCGGTCAGATCTGGTCTGTAGGTGTTCTGGGTTATTAGTTTTGTGTTAGCTGTGTGTGCTAGCTCTGCTGTTTACTGATACTCACTGTATTCAGCTGTGTGGTGTCTCTGCAGTGCTGTATCAGATTAGTATCAGATTAGTATCAGATTAGTAGTTAAATGTCTTTGTCTTGGTTTCAAGGAGACGCTGATTTTACTAATTTTACAGAACGTCCTGGATGAGTCTGAGTCACACACGGTAACAAACTGCCAGACGGGCGCGACGCAAACTGTTCTCCTGAGGCCGCTGCTTTAGTCAGTCTGTGTAAAATGAAAGGGTGTGTATTTCCACCTAGTGGTTCAGATAGGAATTGCAACCTGACCGGAGGGGGTTTCAACAAAACACTAGCTGGAAATACAGAAATTAGGCTCATTTGTTTAACCCCGTCAATTGGCTCTCGAGATCGGCTAAATTGGAGACATATCGGCTGATCACTGATCACATATTTTGATTAAAAAATGGCCGATACCGATACATAGCCGATCAATCCTTCCATCTCTAATATAAACCTAATAAAAACACACCTCTCACACATATCTCATTTATTAAAATGTTAAAGGGAGTGAAAGAACAGTGATTAACTTTACTGGCCAGGGATATAACTCCTAGGAGGAACAAACACAGTATCTTAGCGCTAAGCAGTTCTAATATAAACCCTCAGCCCATATACTGCGTACACATACCTGTAGCTCTTTAAACGTATAGCACGTCTACCATGAAAGGACTCCACTCTCCACTCCTTACCGGGCACTGCTACACACTGTGACCAATAAGCGGATGCTTAAACAAGCCAAATAGCGGCATACTCTGCAGCACTAATTCATAGACAAACAAACAGCAAATACCTGGGTCTGGACTTCAACCATGCATACCGGGTTCACTGGCATATCCAGAAGTTCTCTTCTCCAGCTCAGTTTCTGGTAAAACAGTAACTCCAAACCTCTCGAATGAAGTACTCAAAGCTTTTTTACGAACTTTAAATAATAATAATAATAATAATAAGTTCAAAAGAGCAGTAGCGAACCGTGACCCTAAAGCCACGTTCCTCTCCCGCTCGAGTTTTTAGAGGGGGCGGTTTTGACAGTTTGGAGGTGGGACATGGGCTTCCATCGTGACTCTGCAAACTAGCTAGCGATGGTAGCATTTATAAATATATATATATATATATATATATATATACATATATATATATATATATATATATATATATATATATAATTTTATATTATCTAATTTTTTAGGAGGGGCATGACGGTGAAAGCTCTCCCCTCAACAGTGACCAGTTTGAAGTCTGGAACAGGCAGGCGAGCTGCGTCAGAGGACCTAAGAGTTGGGACAGGGCAGTACGGGTGCAGGAGCTCAGCTAAGTAGGGAGGAGCTGAACCATGAAGGGGTTTGTATGTTAGCAGGAGGAGTTTAAACTGGATCTGAAGCTGGACAGGTAGCCGGTGTACCTGTAGTAGAACTGGGGTGATATGAACTGATTTTTTAGAACGTGAGTGAGTGAGGGACTGAGTGAGTGAGTGAGTGAGTGAGTACTCTAGCTGCTGAGTTTTGTAAGTACTAAAGAGAACGGAGAGCTTTGTTTAGAATGCCAATAAGTAGAGAGTTACAGTCGTCTATTCGGGATGATACTAACACATGGAGCAGAGTTTCAGTATCTTTTATGGAGAGCGAGGATCTAAAACCAGAAAGATTACGGTTGATTTTACCAGAGCTGATATTTAAAGAGCTCCGTACGCTGCCCGCATGTGTTAAAACCGTAACCACGCCTACAGGTGCACCAACTCTTCTACCGTAATACACCAAGTACAGGCTACTTTTGGATAACAGTCAAACCTGGAAACCTGTTTCACACCATTTATCAAAATATGTTTCAACTGATAGATCGGTGTCTGTTCATAACTTCAACCAACACATGTGGTTTTATCTGGAGAACCTGTATCTTCTGAGCCACAAGAAGAACTATCAGCTGAGAGTGGACCTGGAGGACTTTGAGGGGATAAAGGTTTTCGCCCTCTACACCTCCTTCTCTGTGGACTCTGAAGCTACTGGCTACATACTCAGACTTAGCGGCTTCATCAATGGAGGAGCAGGTGAGTGAGAGGTTTGGATTCTAAACCTAGTTCATTGTGAGGTTTGTAATTGTGCATGTAGTAAGAACATCTCCCCCCTGCAGGGGACGCTCTATCTTCCAAAAATGGACAGAAGTTCTCCACCCTGGACCGAGACCAGGATTCTTCATCCATTCACTGTGCCAGATCTTACCTCGGTGGATTTTGGTATAACAATTGCCACAATGCTAACCCTAATGGTATTTACCTGAGGGGTCATGATGGTACCTTGTATGCTATTGGTAACAACTGGCAGCCATGGAGAGGCTACGATTATGGTCTGAAGACCATCACTATGAAGGTCAGGCCCGTGCCATAGACTCATGAAGAGGGGGGTCCCAATCGGAAAAGCAGGGAGTCCAAAAGTTCACATAATTAAATTGCTAAGATGTGGTTTTATGGGGAACTTGCCATTCTGGAGGGTCTTGGCAGCTCACAGTTCTTTACAATGGTGGTGATAGGAACCAGACGCCCGTAGCGTTTGGTGTCTCTGAAAGCACTAGCTCACTATACACTATTATTCAAGATAGTCACCAATATGTTTCTGATTCCTGAGGCAGATCCAAGTAAAAAAAGGTTTTGGCATAAAACCTACTTACCGACTTACAGATGTAGGTTATATACACATTTTGCCATCATCACCTTTCATATAAACTCAGAAGGCATGTGTAGGTTCACTGGTGGGTTTGATAGTAAATAACATCGCTACCACTGTAAACACCATCACCACCACTGTAAACACCATCACACCACTGTAAACACCATCACCACCACTGTAAACATCATCACCACCACTGTAAACACCATCACCACCACTGTAAACATCAACACCACCACTGTAAACACCATCACCACCACTGTAAACATTATCACCACCACTGTAAACACCATCACCATCATTGTAAACACCATCACCACCACTGTAAACACCATCACCACCATCACTGTAAACACCATCACCATCACTGTAATTACCATCACCACCACTGTGAACACCATCACCACCACTGTAAACACCATCACCATCATTGTAAACACCATCACCACTATTGTAAACACCATCACCACCACCACTGTAAACATCATCACCACCACTGTTAACACCATCACCACCACTGTAAACACCATCACCACCACCACTGTAAACACCATCACCATCACTGTAATTACCATCACCACCACTGTAAACACCATCACCACCACTGTAAACACCATCACCACCACTGTAAACACCATCACCATCACTGTAAACACCATCACCACCACCACTGTAAACACCATGACCATCACTGTAAACAAATCTGAGCTGGTAATTGGCGTAACTGCACATCAAACAACTTTGATCAACTTTGTTTCCGTCTCCAAAACTGAATTATGTTGACAAACTGGAAAATTAATGAAAGGCTACGTCCAGATCTGGGACTACTAATCATTTGAGGGATATCATCCTCCTTTCCTTGTTTTATGTAGATGTATAATTTTAAAAAGCAGTAGAATTGTATGCTGTCCTGTATTTCTATCACTCTTTCCTGAACAGCAATAAAATAAAGACTATTCTTTCAGCACACTCGGCTATTCTGAGTTGTTTTGTTATTAATAATAATTGATATAAGGTCATTATTTATGAGGTAATGCAGTAAAACGGTCATCATTGCCAGATTTGTAATGGACGAGGTTCAGACAGGCCTAAGTGACAGGGCAGTGTGGGGGGCAGAGTGGGGGGCCAAGTCATATGTGATATTGGGTAACACTTAGTTTAAGTTTAAGTCTGCTTATTATTGATTACTATAAATATTAACAAGCAGTTTATAGTGACCTGGTAAAGAATTAATAATATTCTAACAAGCAGACACATAAAATTTAAATGCAAACTTGGTACAAATCTTGTACAAATATGTTTCTATGATGTGTTAATAAGCTCTTCTATTAATTAGTTATTTAGTTATTAATTATAATCTATGTAGTTGCAAGCACCTCCTTCCAGCGCCTGCAGAGGTCGCAGTCTCCAGAATGACGCAAGGTTCCCTCTACGGGACGTGAGGAGCTGCTCTGTCTGAACTGTCTGGACAGGGCTCAGCTCCTGGTTTTCTCTACAGGACATGAGGAGCTGCTCCGTTTGAACCGTCTGGACAGGGCTCAGCTCCTGGTTCCCTCTACAGGACGTGAGGAGCTGCTCTGTCTGAACCGTCTGGACAGGGCTCAGCTCCTGGTTCTCTCTACAGGACGTGAGGAGCTGCTCCGTTTGAACCGTCTGGACAGGGCTCAGCTCCTGGTTCTCTCTACAGGACGTGAGGAGCTGCTCCGTTTGAACCGTCTGGACAGGGCTCAGCTCCTGGTTCCCTCTACAGGACGTGAGGAGCTGCTCCGTTTGAACCGTCTGGACAGGGCTCAGCTCCTGGTTCTCTCTACGGGACGTGAGGAGCTGCTCCGTTTGAACCGTCTGGACAGGGCTCAGCTCCTGGTTCCCTCTACAGGACGTGAGGAGCTGCTCTGTTTGAACTGTCTGGACAGGGCTCAGCTCCTGGTTCCCTCTACAGGACGTGAGGAGCTGCTCTGTGTGAACCGTCTGGACAGGGCTCAGCTCCTGGTTCCCTCTACAGGACGTGAGGAGCTGCTCTGTTTGAACCGTCTGGACAGGGCTCAGCTCCTGGTTCTCTCTACGGGACGTGAGGAGCTGCTCTGTGTGAACCGTCTGGACAGGGCTCAGCTCCTGGTTCCCTCTACAGGACGTGAGGAGCTGCTCTGTTTGAACCGTCTGGACAGGGCTCAGCTCCTGGTTCTCTCTACAGGACGTGAGGAGCTGCTCCGTTTGAACCGTCTGGACAGGGCTCAGCTCCTGGTTCTCTCTACAGGACGTGAGGAGCTGCTCCGTTTGAACCGTCTGGACAGGGCTCAGCTCCTGGTTCCCTCTACAGGACGTGAGGAGCTGCTCTGTTTGAACTGTCTGGACAGGGCTCAGCTCCTGGTTCCCTCTACAGGACGTGAGGAGCTGCTCCGTTTGAACCGTCTGGACAGGGCTCAGCTCCTGGTTCCCTCTACAGGACGTGAGGAGCTGCTCTGTCGGAGCTGTCTGGACAGGGCTCAGCTCCTGGTTCTCTCTACGGGACGTGAGGAGCCGCTCTGTTTGAACTGTCTGGACAGGGCTCAGCTCCTGGTTCCCTCTACGGGACGTGAGGAGCTGCTCTGTTTGTACTGTCTGGACAGGGCTCAGCTCCTGGTTTTCTCTACGGGACGTGAGGAGCTGCTCTGTTTGTACTGTCTGGACAGGGCTCAGCTCCTGGTTTTCTCTACGGGACGTGAGGAGCTGCTCTGTTTGTACTGTCTGGACAGGGCTCAGCTCCTGGTTCCCTCTACAGGACGTGAGGAGCTGCTCTGTTTGAACTGTCTGGACAGGGCTCAGCTCCTGGTTTTCTCTACGGGACGTGAGGAGCTGCTCTGTTTGTACTGTCTGGACAGGGCTCAGCTCCTGGTTCTCTCTACGGGACGTGAGGAGCTGCTCTGTTTGTACTGTCTGGACAGGGCTCAGCTCCTGGTTTTCTCTACGGGACGTGAGGAGCTGCTCTGTTTGAACTGTCTGGACAGGGCTCAGCTCCTGGTTCCCTCTACGGGACGTGAGGAGCTGCTCTGTTTGAACTGTCTGGACAGGGCTCAGCTCCTGGTTTTCTCTACAGGATGTGAGGAGCTGCTCTGTTTGAACTATGTTTCTGTTGAGGGATTATGGGCGTGTCTCAAATCCTAGTGAGTGTGTAAGTAGGCTGTCTAGGTAGTGAGTGTGTAAGTAGGCTGTCTAGATAGTGAGTGTCTAAGTAGGCTGTTTAGGTAGTGAGTGTGTAAGCAGGCTGTCTAGGTAGTGAGTCAAGTCAAGTCAAGTCAAGTCAAGTGGGTTTTATTGTCATTTCAACTACATACAGAGTACACAGTGAAACGAAACAACGTTCCTCCAGGACCATGGAGCAACATAGACAGTGCATACAGACACAAGTGCAACACAAACAAACACGTGCGGACAGACAACACAACACAACACAGTACAGACAGAACACAACACAGTACAGACAACACAACACAGTACAGACAGAACACAACACAGTACAGACAACACAACACAGTACAGACAGAACACAACACAGTACAGACAGAGAATAATAAATAATTGCTGGTAGTGTGCAAATTGTGCAGTGTGTAATAAATAGAGTCCAGTGAGGTAGTAGAGTTATTAGTGCAATGCTTTGTGCAAAAATGCTTCCCTTTTTATCTGGGGTAAATGGTTGGAGAGAGAGAGGGAGAGAGAGAGAGAGAGAGAGAGAGAGAGAGTGAGTACATGTACCAGAAAGATATCAGTTTAGACGTTGAGTTGTGTTGAGAAGTCTGATGGCTTGGGGGAAGAAGCTGTTGCAGAGTCTGGTCGTGTTGGACCGGATGCTGCGGTACCTTCTTCCTGATGGCAGGAGGGAGAACAGTCTGTGTGAAGGGTGGGTGGGGTCATACACAATGCTGGTTGCTTTGCGGATGCAGCGGGTGGTGTAAATGTCCAAGACGGAGGGGAGAAAGACTCCGATGATCCTCTCAGCTGTCCTCACAATGCGTTGGAGGGACTTGCGGTCAGATGCTGTGCAGGTCCCAAACCAGGCAGTGATGCAGCTGCTTAGGATGCTCTCTATGGTTCCCCTATAGAAGAGGGTGAGGATGGGTGGAGGGAAACGGGCCTTTCTCAGCTTCCGGAGGAAGTAGAGGCGCTGCTGGGCTTTCTTGGCTGTAGAGCTGGTGTTCAGGGACCAGGTGAGGTTCTCCGCTAGGTGGACACCAAGGAACTTGGTGCTCTTAACGATCTCCACAGAGGAGCCGTTGATGTTAAGCGGAGAGTGAACCGGTCTAGATTTCCTGAAGTCAACAATTTCCTTGGTCTTCTCTACATTCCAGTGAAGGTTGTTGAGTGTGTAAGTATCAGTGTTCTCTCCTCATAAAACAGATTACTGAGACGCTCTAGTTAGAGAGAGACTGCGTCACGGCTTGTTCCCGCCCACTGCAGCACGCCACCAGTGGTTTAACTGGTTGCTAAGATACTGGCCGGCATCCAAAACAATAGCCCGAGGCTTAAAACTCCGCTAGCGTAAATGCTAATGTCTGGAGTATAAAGTGTAAATGGTGAAGGACTCGTTACAGAGTTGATAATAAAATACTGTTTTGTGTGATTATATGACCAGAAACACATTAAAACACCAGAGAATCAAAATAATTCACATTTTAAAACCACTTCACTGCTCCTAGATTAGCCTGTGCTGCATCATGGGATTGTCTTAGCGGCTGAGGAAGCGTTCGATGCTTCCTTAAAATCAGGTCTAAATAAGGTTCCTCAGTAGCAGCATGTTTAAGGTATGTAAGAATTGGGACAGTCTACATGTCGGGAGCGCATACTATGATGTAAAATGTTGCCTATGAAGGAGCTCAGTAGGATTTGAGACACACCCTATATCCCCTCCAGTCAAATTCAGTGATTCTTAAAGCAAACGATTAAAATCTTCTTACTGGTTTTCCATCTGTTAATGAAACTCTGGAGCATGGGTCGTTGGTAATCTCGGTGGGACCTCCAAAATGTCCAGAATGTAAATTAATAAGCAGAGATGCTCGCCAGCGGGAGAGCTACGAACCCAAATCAGCTCATTCTCTTTTAATCCATGATGCTTCCTCATCTTGTAGGTCCTCACACAGTCCAGGCAATCCATGACCCACTTTATAGGAATCACGATTTAACCAAGCACTCAGCATGCATACTCTCGTGATCTTCAGGACCCCAAATTGTCATCCAACCTCTGCAGAGCACGACTGTATATGCCGGACGGTATTGTTAGAAATTCGGCCTTCAGGAATCAGAAGTCAGGAGACCTTCAGCATAGACTTCAGTTTATTGACACACACAGGAATATGTGGGTACAGCTCAGTCGATCACAAGCAGTCTGATTATTTTGAATATTTTGGAAGGACCTCATATACACCGGGAATTGCGGGAGGGGGATAAAGGTGAGGAAGAAGAGGGGGTTAAGGAGGGGTAAGTGAGGGGGATGAAGGAAATGAAGAAGAGGGGGTTAAGGAGGGGTAAGTGAGGGGGATGAAGGAAATGAAGAAGAGGGGGTTAAGGAGGGGTAAGTGAGGGGGATGAAGGAAATGAAGAAGAGGGGGTTAAGGAGGGGTAAGTGAGGGGGATGAAGGAAATGAAGAAGAGGGGGTTAAGGAGGGGTTGATAGTCTTCACTTTAGTGGGTGGTAGTATTACCTTATCAAAGGAGAGAGGTGCCGACTCCCTGTAAGGATGGCGAACATCAACACTCCTTGATGGTTGCCACCCCGGAAGGTTATAGTGTGACCTTGTGGTCGGTAATCAAAGGGCCATACCAACAATGGATGGGGTTGACCACCTCAGATCAGCAGATAGGACAAACAATGGAGAGGGGTTGACCACCCCAGGTCAGCAGATAGAAGCCTAATTTCTCTCAGTATATATGATAGTATCAGATTGCAGAGAGCGGGGCTGTGGGAACGCTTCAATTTCAATATTTTCACAGTTCAAAACCACCCAAAACTCATATAGTAGTATATACATTGTGTATAGTAGTAAATACAAGCCCCCTTTTGCCCCCCATGGCACTGATTTCCAGGCTCCTCCATGAATCACAGTCCAAAACAAGGATGAAAAAAACATGCTGTCAGGTTGAAGGTATTCTATACAGAGAAGAAACAACAGGAACAGAAATCAGAGCCGAATGACCTGAAGAACGAAACACGGGATAAACCACAGATTAACACTTAGTACTGAGATGTGTATAAACAGGTCCTTGAACAAGATGCCGGTAAGACCGATAACCACTATACTAACCACTACACCACCATACTGACCACTACACCACCATACTGACCACTACACCACCATACTAACCACTACACCACCATACTGACCACTACACCACCATACTGACCACTACACCACTATACTAACCACTACACCACCATACTGACCACTACACCACCATACTGACCACTACACCACCGTACTAACCACTACACCACCATACTGACCACTACACCACCATACTAACCACTACACCACCATACTAACCACTACACCACCATACTGACCACTACACCACCGTACTGACCACTACACCACCATACTAACCACTACACCACCGTACTGACCACTACACCACCGTACTAACCACTACACCACCATACTAACCACTACACCACCGTACTGACCACTACACCACCATACTAACCACTACACCACCGTACTAACCACTACACCACCATACTAACCACTACACCACCATACTAACCACTACACCACCGTACTGACCACTACACCACCATACTAACCACTACACCACCATACTAACCACTACACCACCGTACTGACCACTACACCACCGTACTAACCACTACACCACCATACTAACCATTACACCACCGTACTGACCACTACACCACCATACTAACCACTACACCACCGTACTGACCACTACATCACCATACTAACCACTACACCACCATACTAACCACTACACCACCGTACTAACCTCTACGCCACCGTACTGACCACCGTACTAACCACTACACCACCATACTAACCACTACACCACCGTACTGACCACTACACCACCGTACTGACCATTACACCACCGTACTAACCACTACACCACCGTACTAACCACTACACCACCATACTAACCACTACACCACCGTACTAACCACTACACCACCGTACTAACCACTACACCACCATACTAACCACTACACCACCGTACTAACCACTACACCACCGTACTAACCACTACACCACCATACTAACCACTACACCACCATACTAACCACTACACCACCATACTGACCACTACACCACTATACTGACCACTACACCACCATACTAACCACTACACCACCGTACTAACCACTACACCACCATACTAACCACTACACCACCGTACTGACCACTACACCACCATACTAACCACTACACCACCATACTAACCACTACACCACCATACTAACCACCACACCACCGTACTAACCACTACACCACCATACTAACCACTTCACCACCATACTAACCACCACACCACTGTATCGCCAATATTATTTCATGTAACAATTCATTTCAAATTAAAGTCAAGGGTTGGACAGTAGTGGACAAAGTTTAAAGCCATGTGAATGAGAGCTGCTGGTGTCCCTACACTGCATACACAACATGTACCTAAATTGTGTCAGGCATGTGAATTAGGTCAGCCAGGTGTATAAACTCCCACACAGTATCTGAGTTCGGCAGCCAGTGACCTTGATAGGATTTATAAAAGAACCCAACAAACCACACTCTTAATCAGACATCTCTAAAATGAAGGTGAGTATGAAAGGTTTCATGTTACTGTACATGGACGTGCTGATCTTCTCGTGTGTTACAGACATCTTCAGAAGAGTTTTCTCTACATAACGAGGTTTATATGTAACGTGTGAACAGGCGTTTACTGGTCTGCTGTTCCTGCTCCCAGTTGTCGTCCACTCTCAGCTTTTGTTGCCACTGGACTGCAGTGACATCCAAAACTATGACAGCAGACAGCCCAGTGGGGTGTACACCATCTACCCAGTCGGGGCCACATCAGCTGTTCGGGTGTACTGTGATATGGACACAGACGGAGGAGGGTGGACTGTAAGTATTGGTCCATATGGTCCACTTACCCTGTCCAGGCTTTATCCTATTATATCACAATACCTACTTTTAGAATTATACATTAAATCTAATGAGAAACTGTAAATCAGTTTATATACAATACCTACATTTAGAGTTATACATTCAACCTAATGAGAAACTGTAACTCAGTTTATATACAATACCTACATTTAGAGTTATACATTCAACCTAATGAGAACCTGTATATCACAATACCTACATTTAGAGGTGTCAGTTAATGTAGTTTATGAATTAATTGTTATTATTGTTATTCTTGTTGCTGCCTCGGTCTCTCTGTCTGTATTAGGTCTTTCAGAGGAGACTGGACGGCAGTGTGAGTTTCTATAGAGGCTGGGATCAGTACAAGGCAGGGTTTGGGTTTGCAGATGGAGAGTATTGGCTGGGTGAGCTCCGGATAGTTTGTGTTTGTTATCTGTTTGGTGTTATTTAGCTGCAGTTCAGTGAGGATACAGTGTTTGGTCTGTTCAGGACTAAGACGTAAAGATGATTCATTATTAAAATGATAAGAATGCTGTTTATCACTGCTGTGAAGGTTGTGATGATAGAGTATACCTGTGTGCTGGTGTTCAGGTCTGGAGAACCTCTTCCACCTGACGCTGAGGAAGAAATATGAGCTGAGAGTGGATATGGAGGACTGGGAAGGAGGGAGGACATTTGCTCACTATTCCTCTTTCTCATTGGACCCAGAGAGCTTTGGCTACACTCTGTTTGTGAGTGGCTTCAGTAACGGAGGAGCAGGTCAGTGTTCAGTAGATTATAGTATATACTAAATAATACATAGTAGATACTGAATAATTTATAGTACATACTGAATAGGTCATAGTAGTTACTAATTAAGTCATAATACAAACTGCATCTGAATAATTCATAGTGTATGATAAATACGTCATAGTAGCTACTGAATAATTCATAGTGTATAATAAATACATCATAGTAGCTACTGAATAATTAATAGTTTATAATAAATACGTCATAGTAGCTACTGAATAATTCATAGTATATAATAAATACGTCATAGTAGCTACTGAATAATTCATAGTTTATAATAAATACGTCATAGTAGCTACTGAATAATTCATAGTTTATGATAAATACGTCATAGTAGCTACTGAATAATTCATAGTTTATAATAAATACGTCATAGTAGCTACTGAATAATTCATAGTTTATGATAAATACGTCATAGCAGATACTGAATAATTCATAGTTTATAATAAATACGTCATAGTAGCTACTGAATAATTCATAGTATATGATAAATATGTCATAGTAGCTACTGAATAATTCATAGTATATAATAAATACGTCATAGTAGCTACTGAATAATTCATAGTGTATGATAAATACGTCATAGCAGATACTGAATAATTCATAGTATATAATAAATATGTCATAGTAGCTACTGAATACTTCATAGTTTATGATAAATACGTCATAGCAGATACTGAATAATTCATAGTTTATAATAAATACGTCATAGTAGCTACTGAATAATTCATAGTATATGATAAATATGTCATAGTAGCTACTGAATAATTCATAGTATATAATAAATACGTCATAGTAGCTACTGAATAATTCATAGTGTATGATAAATACGTCATAGCAGATACTGAATAATTCATAGTATATAATAAATATGTCATAGTAGCTACTGAATAATTCATAGTTTATGATAAATACGTCATAGCAGATACTGAATAATTCATAGTGTATAATAAATATGTCATAGTAGATACTGAATTATTCATAGTTTATAATAAAAGATGTCATAGTAGATACTGAATAATTCATAGTATATAATAAATACGTCATAGTAGCTACTGAATAATTCATAGTGTATGATAAATACGTCATAGCAGATACTGAATAATTCATAGTGTATAATAAATACGTCATAGTAGCTACTGAATAATTCATAGTGTATAATAAATACGTCATAGTAGCTACTGAATAATTCATAGTGTATAATAATACGTCATAGTAGCTACTGAATAATTCATAGTGTATAATAAATATGTCATAGTAGATACTGAATTATTCATAGTTTATAATAAAAGATGTCATAGTAGATACTGAATAATTCATAGTATATAATGAATACGTCATAGTAGATACTGAATAAGTCATAGTACATACTAAATATGTCACAGTATATACTGAATAATTTATAGTACTGAGTAATTTATACTATATACTGAATAATTTATAGTGTATACAAAATAATTCACCACAGATACTGAATAATTCATAGTAGATTTTGAATAATCCATATTGTCACTGTCCAATGAAAAATACGTATCTTCATTTTTGTCAATTTTTAGTTTTCTATATCTTTTAAACACAACAGCTGCCATTTCATGATGAATGGACCAATAGAAATGCCCTAAAATAGCCTGGAAATAATTCTAGTTCCGTTGACTTACATTAAAAGTAAAGTAGGTTTTTGTTCTCTCCTGTAAAGTTTTCATTTTGGAGATACTTCATGCCATCATCATCATCATCATCATCAATATGAACGCACTGTAGAGTTTACTTATAAACCATAATTTGTGGAAACACTTCTTGCAGGCGACTCTCTGAATACTCACAATGGACAGAAGTTCTCCACCTTTGATAAAGATCAGGATTCTTCTGACCATAACTGTGCAAAACGTCACCGAGGAGCATTTTGGTACAACCGTTGCCACGAAGCAAATCCTAATGGTTTGTACCTGTGGGGAAGTGACAAAACTCATTATGCCACTGGAGTTGAGTGGTTCCACTGGAAAGGTTATGACTATTCACTCAAGACCATCAGCATGAAGATCAGATCTGTGTCTTCAGCTGTTTAAACCACACAGGATCTTACAAAACAGTAAAAAGAATACATTAGTGTAAAATCAAATTTAGCTTTCAGTCAACTAGCCAAGACAGGTTTGCTGTTTCGCTTCTTTAGTTTAGAGCTGGATCTGCCAGGAAGTGCGTAGCTGCTGTTTCAAATTAATGCAGCGCGAGCACCTAGAGCTCAGTGTTAGAAGAGTCGCGTATCGAAGTCTATGAAAATTAGTTATTACGTTATATTAAGCCAAAAATTGAACAAAGACACGTACAGATCAGTCCAGTATGTTACAAACTGAGGCTTTTAGAACTGATGCAACTTCAGAAAGTCCCAGGTACATGTTTCTCCAGTGTTTCTTCAACTTAGTCTAGATGACTTGGAGAGCAGAAAACATGAACACTGTAATGACCACTGCGAAACTATGTACGACAAATTAGAATTTTGGGGGAATTTTTTGTGCCAATACCTGCTTTTCTCATAGTCCTATAACTAAAACTGGCAAATTTTTAATGTGCCAAAACCCCCCAAAATTACCAAATAAAATAAACTAAAAACGTCAAAAATGTAACAGCCTTCTTTTGTTATTTACATTTTTGGTTTAAATTTTTTATTTCAGTTGTGGTTCAGCACCCCACTGACTCATTTCTTGACATTTATACCATCACTGTTCAAATACATGCTTTTATCTCCATTTTTGACTGGTTTTATTTTTCAGCATTATTTGAACACGACAGCTGCCGTTCACACTGTGTGAGAATTTCATGCTCCAGAATAGCCTGGAAAATCTTCTGGTTCCATTGACTTACATTGAAAGTAAAGACAGTTTTTGTCCTCTGCTGTTAAGTTAATATTTTGGACTTCTTCTTTGGGCAGCGACGTTATTCAGCTTCAAACTTAAACAGATTCCTAATTCGATGCTGGACTGGTTTTCTCCTCTGTGCTATAAAGCTCTGTCTAGCTGGAACGACACCAGACTGGTATCATTTCCCAGGAAAGTAGTGACCCCAGCTTCTTTTATCTACACAGAGATTGGTCAGTTATTATAGTACACTGTATGCTGTACTGTGTTTTGTCTCTCCAGCGTCAGTGATGATTGACATCTACACAGCCCTATGAGAAAGATAGAAAGGAGCGCGAAGGAGAGCGCGCGAGAAAAAACAAACATGTGCACACACACGCAAGAGAGGGCGAGAGAGAGAGAGAGACAGAGAGAGACAGAGAGAGACAGAGAGAGAGATAGAGAGAGAGACAGACAGAGACAGAGAGAGACAGAGAGAGACAGACAGAGACAGAGAGAGACAGAGAGAGAGATAGAGAGAGAGACAGACAGAGAGAGATAGAGATAGAGAGAGAAAAAGAGAGAAAGAGAGAGAGAGAGAGAGAGACAGAGAGAGACAGAGAGAGACAGAGAGAGAGATAGAGAGAGAGACAGACAGAGAGAGATAGAGATAGAGAGAGAAAAAGAGAGAAAGAGAGAGAGAGATAGAGAGAGAGAGAGAGAGACAGAGAGAGAAAAAGAGAGAAAGAGAGAGAGAGAGAGAGAGAGAGAGAGAGATAGAGAGAGAGAGAGAGAGAGAGAGAGAGACAGACAGAGAGAGAAAGACAGAGCGAGAAAGAAAGATAGAGATAGAGAGAGCGAGAGAGAGACAGACAGAGAGAGAGAGACAGACAGAGAGAGAGACAGAGAGAGAAAGAGAGAGAAAGAGATAGATAGATAGATAGATAGATAGATAGATAGATAGATAGATAGAGCGAGAGAGAGAGATAGAGACAGACAGAGAGAGAAAGAGATAGAGAGAGAGAGAGAGACAAAAAAAACAAAAACACAAACAAAAACACAAACAAAAACAACTCGCACCTTCAACACAAACCCACCAAATTCACCGGGTTCACAAAGCAGGCCCCCCGCCCCCCACACAGCAAAAAAATAGTCCACATTATCAACAAGGGTATAGTATGTGAATTCAATGAACAGTCACTTTATCACCAAACCCCTGACCATCAGAACAAACCCCTGACCCCAGCTCCTGATCTTATTCCTCCTTGTGCACCAGACGGCCAACTTCGCTGCACCAAACAGAAAATTTAAAATCACCACCGTGTTCTTCTTCCAAACTGTATATTTGGGACCATAGATAAACAGACTCTTTTCATAAAAACCTAAAAACTTCATGCTCCAGTCCTTAACCAGACCTAACACTGGGCCTAACCGCGCACACTGCAAAAACACATAATAGACCGTCTCCGACGTCCCACAAAAGGGACAACCGTCCTTGACGGTCCTCAACAGCAGCTAGACGGACTGGGAGACTCAATAAGGTCCTGATAGGTGGTCACAGTATCTGGAGGTATCATGCTGACTGCAGTGCATCCCACAGCTGCTGGAGGAAGCATTGAGAAGGATCCATAGAGCCAACACCACCATCCAGGTGGTCCCACAGATGCTCAGTTGGGTTCAAATCTGGGGAACTAGGGGTCCAGGGTTGTACCTGAAGGTCTTGGTCAGCTATTCCCACCAATGTGAGACCCTTATAGCCGTGTGATGTGTTGCATTGTCATGCTGCAAGATCCCATCAACCCCAGGGAAGACCATCAACATGTGTGGTGTATGTTATCTGCAAAGTTGGATTCTGAATTTAATTGACTTAACAACTATTTTCTACGTGTGTTTGCACACAGCAGAGTATGACCTCCATGTTTATCCCATCCATGCAATAAAACACCCACATATACACACACTAGGGAGCAGTGAGTACACGTGCCCGGAGTGGTGGGCCGCCCTATCTACGGTGCCTGGGGAGCATTTGGGGGTTAGGTGCCTTGCTTAAGGGCACTTCAGTCGTGGCCTGTTTGTCTCGGGGATTGAACCGGCAACTGCCTCAGATTTAGAGAACCTGCGACTGCCGCGTCTGTCCCATTAAACAAACCTGGCAGCAGAGGGTCTCTCTGGTCCACTGTGTGAGAAAGTCCTGCTGCAGTGTTAAAGGTGGAACGAGAGATTTCCAACAAGAAGCGGGAGAACAGGAAGCACAACTTCAGCCTCGTGTGAGAGTTCAGAAGAAGCAGAGCAGTGATACTCTGAGTGTTATCAGCCGAGTGGAGTGCAGAGCTCCGCAAGCTCGTCTGTCGCTGCAGTGTCTGTGTATAAGGATCCGGTACAGCTGTATATCACGTGCTGTAGGTACTAGCTTGGGGACAGTCATGCTTGGACGCGGTACAAGGAAACGCCCTCAGTTGTTTTTTGTTTGGAAATTGTTTTGGCAGAAAATCACGACTGAGATATTTAAAACATGTAAATCTGACACATACTTGGCAGCAAAAATACTGAGTTTCAGTTTCCTCATTCATAATTATACTGATGTTAATGACAATCACTTCACTAGCCTTTATGGGAAACCCATTCAAACCAGCACAGCACAGTGTCATGTGAGCCGGACTAGAGGAACCACTGGGGTCAGCACGCGGTGTATGGGTTGTGACTGTATATCACGTCTCACTGCCCTCTGCCATTATTGAGCAAACTCTGAACCGGGTGGTGGGCCACTAGTGGGCGATCTCTCTGGTGCAGTCTTGGGGACAATGGTGGTGGCCTTGAAGCATGCTGGGACTACACCACTGCTTAGAGAGATGTTGAAGATGTCCGTAAGACCATCAGCCAGCTTATCCACACAATCTCTTGGCCAAGAATGTTATGTGGTCCAGCAACTTTCCGTGGGATGACCTGTTCCTTATGTCAGCCTTGGTCAGTCTTTCTCGGTCAGTCTCTCTCTGTCAGTCTTTCTCGGTCTGTCCACCTGGTAAGTGGTGAAAATGTTAGTCCTCGTTTTGGTTGGGGGGGTACTGACCTGAGATTTGCCTGACTTAACGTCTCCAGCACCAAGAAATTTAGGTTGTCACTCAACACATCTGTGGTGAGAAGGAACGACGCTAAGTCTGGGTTTGTCTTTCACACATGCTGCCCTTTTTGTGTAGATGGTTTAAGACTGGATGGCACATGTACCCAGATTTGCCTTACAAAGGAGGAAGATCCCTAGAGCCAACACCACCATCCAGGTGGTCCCACAGAGACTCAGTTGGGTTCAAGGGGGACAATAATGCTTGGACGCGGTACAAGGAAACACGCCCTCAGTTGTTTTTTGTTTGGAAATTGTTTTGGCAGAAAAACATGACTGAGATATTTAAAACATGTAAATCTGGCAGCAAAAATACTGAGTTTCAGCTTCCTCATTCATAATTATACTGATGTTAATGACAATCACTTCACTAGCCTTTATGGGAAACCCATTCAAACCAGCACAGCACAGAGTCATGTGAGCCGGACTAGAGGAACCACTGGGGTCAGCACGCGGTGGTTTTTAAAGTTTGCTGTTTCAGTTTGTTTATAAGCTGTAGTCAGGTGTTTATATGGTACAATGAAGTACAATTATAATAATTCCATACGTGTATTAACTCTTTATTCACCAACACATCCAGTTTAAGTAAAGACTTCATATTTAAAACATTGATCTTCTCTAAGACTTCTGCAGTTCACCTTGGCATGCTGGAGATCAGCTTCTGGGCAAAATCCTAAATGATGGCAATCCATTCTCATCTAATCAGTGTTTGGAGTTGATCAGAGTTTCTGGGTTTTAGGTTGTCCACCCTCTTTTTGAGGATTGACCACAGGTTTTCAGTGGGATTGAGATCTGGGGAGTTTCCTGGCCATGCGCCCCAATTTCAATGTTTTGTTCACTGAGCCACTTGGTAATCACTTTAGCTTTGTGACTTGGAGCTCCATCAAATTGCCCTTGGATGGTTGGGAGAAGTTGCTCTTGGAGGATGTTTTGATACCATTCCTTATTCTCGGCAGAGTTCTTAGGCAACATTCTGAGTGAACCCGCTCCCCTGGATGAGAAGCAACCTCGACCATGAATGGTCTCAGGATGCTTTACTGTTGGAATGACACAGGACTCATAGCAGCGCTCACCTTTTCTTCTCCAGACAATCATTTTTCCAGATGTCCCAAACAGTCTGAAGGGGCATCATCAGAGAGAATAACTTTACCCTGTTCCTCTGCAGTCCAATCCAATGCTTTCGAGATGCTGCTGCCCCAACAGACCACTCCATAAGAGATGGCAGATGCCACCTTCATCTCACTGCCCTCTGCCATTCTTGAGCAAGCTCTGCACTGGTGGTGACCCGATCTCATAGCTGCGTCCTCTTTAAGAGACGGTCCTGACCCTTGCTTGACTTTCTTGGGGTCCTGAAGCTCTCCTTGAAGCTCTTGATGATAGGATGAATGGTTGATAGGGGTGTATCTTTCCAGCAGCAATGTCCTCACCTGGGAAACCCTTTTGATGCAATGCCATGACGACTGCAGAGTTAACAGAAGAACACTTCAAAGCATCACTTCCTTTTTAAAGCAGCCAGTCTGCTCTTCTAATCAGCGGGACAGAGTGATATCAGATGTCTGGTCCTAACAAGATCATCACTGAAATGATGTGTGAGGTCAATGACTTTGCAGTTACTTGTAATTCATCTTCTCACTCTTCACCATCTAGAGTTAATACAGATTGCCACCACAAGAACTTTGTGAAAACCAAACTTTGTACCATTCTCAAAACTTTTGGGCATGGCTGTAGAACCCGTGACTGTATATCACGTGGGGTCAGTAGCTGGGGAACAGTCATGCTTGGATGCAGTACAAGGCATCTAAAGCAAAACACTTTCAGTTGGTTCTTGTTTGAAAATCACCGACCAAAATATTCAAAACACGGAAATTAATCTGACACATACTTGGCAGCTTAGAACATTAAGTTTCAGCTTCCTCGTTCATGATTATATTGATGTTAATGAATCACATCGCTGGTCTTCTTAAGAGACCTGTATAAACCAGCAGGACACAGAGTTGTGTGAGACGGACTACAGGAGAATGGCTAGAATATTGGTTTTCACAAAGTTTCCTGTCTCAGTTTGTTTAGAAGCTGTGGTCAGTGTCAGGGGTCAGGCTGCACCGACAACTGCCCGCAAAGGGCGCCGGCGGCAGTGGAGTCACAGCAGGTGCAGCCCCAATCAACTGAAACCGGCTACACCTGCTTGATCCTCTATTTAAACCCTGAGAACCAGCAAGTTAGCGTCACACCTTTGGAAAGGGGTGACTGGTTTGGTAAAAGAGAGCTAACAAGGCTCCACAAAAAAGAGGAACAAAAAACAGAAAAAGTCAAAAGAGAGCTAAAATGCTCCATAAAAGAAGAGTTAAAAAGAAAAAGTAAAGAGAGAGCTAACGGAGCTCCACAAATACTCATTTTCCCATTTAAAAAAGGTGATACCATTTCAGTTTATTTCTTGAGTTACTTGTATCGGAATTAGTTTGAGTCACGCCAGTTTTGGTGTCCCCTTTGTTCATTTTCCCGCCAAAAAATCCCCATTGTGCTCACAAGGGTGTAATTCCATCTAGCACCTGTGCTCCTTGGTGACACAGTGGGAGAGCACTTACCTTTCAATCCAGCAGTTGTGGGTTCGATCCCCACCGTCAGGCTGGGTCCATTACGCCCACAGGGAAAAACTCCTAAAAGGGAATAAAGACAAAATTTATATATTGTCTGCTTTTCTGCTTAACAAACCCCCCATTAACTCAAGAGGGTGTAACCTCTGCTCCTAGGTGGCACAGTGGAAAAGCACTTCACTCCAGCAGTTGTGGGTTCAATCCTCACAGGCAGTTACTTTGCACTTGTGTCCTTCCCCACACCGCACTATGACAATCAGATGTTTATATGGTTTAATGAACTACAGTTATAATCATTCCATCCGTGTGTTAACTTCTTATTGACAAACACCTCCAGTTTAAGTAAAGACTTCATATTTACAGTGTTGAGCTTCTTCTTTAAGACTTCTGCAGTTCACCTCGGCATGCTGGAGATCAGCTTCTGGGCAAAATCTGGAATGATGGCGACCCATTCTCACCTAATCAGTGTTTGGAGTTGATCACAGTTTTTAGGTTTTAGTTTGTCCACCCTCTTTTTGAGGATTGACCAGAGATTCTCAGTGGGATTGAGATCTTGGGAGTTTCCTGGCCATGGACCCACTTAGTTATCACTTTAGCCTTGTGACATGGAGCTCCATTACGCTGGAAAAAGCATTGCTCAACTTCAGATTCCTCCTAGATGGTTGGGAGAAGTTGCCCTTGGAGGATGTTTTGATAGAATTCCTAATTCATGGCAGTGTTCTTAGGCAACACCCTGGATGAGAAGCAACCCCACACATGAATGGTCTCAGGATGCTTCACTGTTGGCGTGACACAAGGCTCATGGTACCGCTCAGCTTTTCTTCTTCTCTACAGTCCAGTCCCTCTACTTCCTGCAGAACGTCTTGGAGAGAAGTGGCTTCTTTGCTGCCTGTCTTGACACCAAGCTGTCCTCCAAAAGCTTAAGATAAGATAATCCTTAATTAGTCCCACAGCGAGTAAAATTTAGGAAGGAAGGACCTGTGATGCCGCTCCGTCAAACACTTGGGGTGAAGCAGCCTGTCGCAGAAGGAGCTGCCCAGTGCTGGGGGTGGGAGTCATTCTCCAGCATGGATGCCAGCTTGGGTTACAGCCTCCTGTCTCCCACCACCTGCACTGGATCTAGGGGGCTTTCCAGGACAGAGCTGGCCCTCTTTATGAGTTTATCCAGTCTCTACTTATCTGCGGTTGAGATGCTGCCGCCCCAACAGACCACTCTGTAAAAGATAGAAGATCCACCTTCGTCTTACTGTAGGTTCAGATGCACTCACACCTGCCCTCTGCTGTTCAAGCAAGCTCTGCACTACCCGATCTAATAGCTGCTGTATATACAGTCACAGCTTCTACACCTCACACTGACCCCACGTGACAATCATGCTTGGGTGCGATACAAGGCATGTGCAGCAGCACGCCCTCAGTTGTTTCTTGTTTGTTTTCACGAGATATTTAAAACACATAAATTAATCTGGCATGTACATGGCAACTCAAAATACTGAGTTTCAGCTTCCTCGTTCATAATTATACTGATGTTAATGAATCAAAGCTGAATTCTACAGATTCCATCACATTACTGGTCTTTATAAGAGACCCGTCTAAACCAGCAGAGCACAGAGTGGTGTGAGCCGGACAAGAGGAACCACTACTGATAGACTACAGTCCTACTCTCATGTCAAGTCAAGTTTATTTATATAGCGCTTTTTACAACGATGTTGTCTCAAAGCAGCTTTACAGAGTTTTGAAAACAGACAGTTACAACATATACCCCCCAGTGAGCAAGCCAGAGGCAACAGTGGCAAGAACACCTCCCTCAACTGGAGGAAGAAACCTTGGGAGGAACCAGGCTCACTAGGGGAGACCCATCCTCCTCTGATCAAACAGTATTTACAGTTTAAACTAAATACCAAAGAAAAGAACCTCTGTTTGAAATCTGAATAGCAAAGCTTTAGAAGCTGCACAGGTAGAGGCAGTGTATGACTGAGGCAGTCTCTGACTGAGGCGGTCTCTGACTGAGGCAGTCTCTGACTGAGGCAGTCTATGACTTTGAGTCTTTATGTAAAGTGGGCGTGAGCTGAAACAGTCCCATCCTATCTCAATGCTGGTACATCTGGATGGCACAGTGATGTAACTGAGGGTGTAGCAGTAAATGGACAGGTGAGCTGGCTGGTGATGGTGGGGTGATGGCCCGATGATCAGTCCTTCAACAGCGTTCAACAGGCGACTGGAGACTCCAGCAGATCTAACTATAACAGCCTAAACTAAAAGGAGAGAACCAGAAGGTAACATAGACATGAGACCACCCTGAGAGACTGGGATCCCCCCACTCCACCGTCAACAAACCTGTGTGATCGCGTGAAGTGGTGGGACAACAGCACCAACATCTCAGTTTACCATAAATCTCTGTGTCCAAGAACCCCCAGATCTCCTGCCTTTATCTAAAATAGAAGATTAATTACCAAAAGCTATTAAACAAGTATGTTTTCAGTCTAGACTTAAATATTGAGATTGTGTCAAAGTCCGAACATTAACTGGGAGATTATTCCACAGTTTGGGGGCTTTGTAGGAAAAAGCTCTTCCTCCCATTGAAGTCTTCTGAATTTTTGGAACTATTAGAAAACCAGCATCCTGTGATCTGAGTGAACGTGGCGGTTCATAATAGGAAATTAGATCTTGCAGATACTCCGGTGTGAGACCGTGCAGGGCTTTATACGTCAGTAATAGAATTTTATAGTCGATACAGAATTTAACAGGAAGCCAGTGTAGCTGATAAAGCTGGACTGATGATGGAAGGTTCTGGTTTTAGTTAGTACTCTAGCTGCAGAGTTCTAAACTAACTGGAGTTTATTCAGGTTCCTGCTGGAGCATCCTGACAATAATGCAGTACAGTAATCTAGACTTGAGGTTATAAAGACATGTACTAACTTTTCAGCATCAGACACAGAAAACACATTTCTTAACTTTGAAATGTTTCGTAGGTGAAGAAACGCTGTTCTTGTAATATTACCTACGTGTTGATTAAATGTCAGATCTGAGTCAATTGTTACACCAAGATTTATAACTACTGAACCAGGAACTACAGAGAAGTCAGCAAGATTTAACATTAAATCTGAACATTTAGTCCGAGCAGCCTTTGGGCCGAGGAGGAGAACTTCCGTTTTATCTGGGTTCAAAAGAAGGAAGTTCTGTAGCATCCAAAGTCTAATATCTCTTACACAATCTTCTGTCTTATTTAATCTGGATTTATCATCTGGTTTGGCTGATATGTACAGTTGTGTATCATCAGCATAACAGTGGAAACTAATTCCATGTCTATTTATAAATGAGCCTAATGGTAACATGTATAGTGTAAATAACAGAGGACCTAAAACAGAACCTTGTGGAACTCCATATTTCACTTTTGTAGTGTTAGACGAAACATTATTTATCTTTACAAACTGGAAACGATCACTAAGGTAAGATGTGAACCAGGATAACGCTGTTCCTGTGATTCCAACTATATTTTCTAGTCTTCAGTCCTACACTGTCTACCACACATACTGATTCAACATATCAATTTGACTGACACTCACAATCGAGTGTTAAACCTAATTCAGTGTTACTGGAGAAACTATTTACCAACTATTATACATATTATTCTCATTACCAGAGAAAGAAACCCAGCCTTCATCATCATCATCATCATCATCATGGTGAGCAGTACGGCCTTCATGGAGTTCTTCATTGTTTGTAGTTTGCTGGTTTTTGGTTCTTTGATCTCACTGGTCTCAGTTCAGCTTCAACACAAAATTGAATTTATTCTGATTCATTTTTATTCTAAATTTTTGAACAGACTACTTTTAATAAGTGAGTAATAATAAGTACTTTCTTAATTATTGTTTTTACTATTTAAATACCCCAATTCATTTTGTTAAAAAAGAAAACTACAACCTTCTTTACAGGAAACTTCATCTCTCTTGTTGCAGGTGTGCTGGATTTTAGCTCTAGTGCTCCCCCTGCTAGTCAGCTCTGCTTCTGTATTTGTGAAACTGCTGCCTCAGGACTGTGACGAGATCTACAGGAACGGCACTCGGCTCAGTGGCGTGTACACCATCTACCCTGAACGTGACACTCCTGTAGAGGTCTACTGTGAAATGCACCGCAATGATGACCAATCAGGAGGCTGGACTGTGAGGCTCATTCAGTGTTTTCTCTACTACAGGACTGTTGATGTACTTTAGTGGTCTAGAATGATTTAGTGTAGGTCAGATCACAAACGCTTCACATCATCTTTTTAAACTTTTTAAACTTTACATCCCATCTATTTCAACTTCTTTCTCAGGTGTTTCAGAGGAGAATGGACGGCAGTGTGAGTTTCTACAGGCCGTGGGATCCATACAGGAACGGCTTTGGGAACGAGAGTGGAGAATACTGGCTGGGTAGGAAAGAAACTTGGTAGAAACTTCTTTACAATCCCAACATTTTCATGACTGTTAATCAATATATGTGTTTTCATCTGCAGGGCTGGAGAACCTGTACCTTCTGACCCACAAGAAGAACTTTCACTTGAGAGTGGACCTGGAGGACTTTGACGGGATGAAAGCTTACGCCCTCTACACCTCCTTCTCCGTGGACTCCAATGGCTAATGGCTATATGCTCCATGTTGGTGGCTTCGTTGACGGAGGAGCAGGTGAGTGAGAGATTAGGTAGAGTTCTAAATTAAGAAGGTTGTAATATTAATAGTGATGAGTGCATGTATAGATTATATGTGAGATTTAGAAGGTTGTGAATTTGTCCTCCTCCCTGCAGGTGATGCTCTTAATGACCACAATGGAATGAAGTTATCCACCTACAACAGAGACCAGGATCGATCAGGAGATAACTGTGCCAGATCTTACCTCGGTGGGTTTTGGTACAGCAACTGTCACCATGCTAACCCTAATGGTATTTATGTTGGGGGAGCTAGCACTACCTTGCACGCTATTGGTAACCTGTGGTACCAATGGAGAGGTCTTGATTATGGTCCCAAATATATCTGCATGAGGATCAGGCTTGTTCCATAAAGCCGTTAAGGACTGTGTCTTCACATGTTTTGGCCCTGAAGCGTTGTAATACTACAGGGTACATTTCATAATGCTCTACCACATGTTTTGTTCTGGTTTAGGACTCATCCTTAATTGTTTAACCAGTTAGAATTTCGTTTGTAGACAGTAGGTTATCTTCACCACAGTGATCTACAATGTGTGCCATAACTCTTGATGTACTTTCTTTTTTATTCTATATTCTTCTGAAAGTATAAAAAAATATTTTTCGGAAACTGTGTGCTTTATTCTTGCTATTTATTTATATATTCCTCCATACCAATGTCTAAGCCCATCATTGCAAAGATCACCAACTATCTGATAGTCCAGGGGTATGAAGACAATCTGGTATTCATAAATGAGGGAAACTCCATATGGTCAGATGAGTCCTCCTAAAGTCTTGCTGGGATGATTTGGGTCCGGTTGCAAATCTTATCAATAATGCTTATGAAAGAAACTACCTGATAAAGCAATTCCAAAGGTGTTAAACCAGTTGAACACATGGTAGATGTCAGGCTGATTAGATATCACTCTCCACCACCATCATCATCAGAGCACTGACTGAGGGATGATCTTTCAGAAAAATGGTGTTTCATCTATACAGTACATATCTAGAGATTTCTATTAACCAACATTCTATACAGACAGAACTTCTTTATATGATCTTACAGCCTCGATTCTTTGCCGAATGGGTTCAAGAAATTGTTGGAAACATGTTTGAGATACAGATATAAATTGTATCTCACTTCCAGCAGATTTTTCAAGAACATTTTCTTGCTGTGGATTATGAATTCAGTTTCAGTGCCTGGTTTGCTAGCATGGCCCACGCTCGGAAATGAGCCAAGAAGGGGGCGAACTCAGAATGCTTGGGGCTGGAGTTCTGGGTGGCTTCAGGGCTTGTGCATGGACTGGGCCCCTCCGGCCCCCATCTTTGGGATAAGAATTAAATATGGGAAGGAGGTGGGGAGAAAATAGTCTTCGTAAAATGTGGCGCCACCAAGGCGGATGGGGAGAATGAAGGTGGTGGGAAGATGATCATCCAGCTCAGGCCGGTGGATTGGAAAGGCAGGACAGAGCATCTGTGGAGTGAGCTGCAGCGCCTGTAGAGAGAGGTGTGGAAATGGATTTGCGAAAGCGATCCCTGGGGCTGGGAGAGAAGGGATGACGAAATGGGGGTGGGGAGGGTTGACGAAAAAGGGGGGTTGGGTGAGACAGGGGGGGATAATACGAGACAAAACGCTTGCAATGTTGTTCAACACGGGAATGTAGTGAAAATGGGGGTGTATATATATAGGCGATAGAGGTAATTGGGGCGTGGTCCAACTCCCAAAACTAAGTTACATGGTAACTTCACAAAGTCACTGAACACTGACCTCATTGCCAGGTACATAAAGCCAGCTGCTTTGTGTCTTTGTGCATCCTCATGCTGGAAGTAGCTGTTAGAAGATGGTAAACTGTGATTAAAAAGGATGCACAATATGGCCAACAACAATTCTCAAATAGGTTGTAGTCATACAAACAGATACAAGAAATTAATACAATCGAAGCGATGGCTCATGAGTCGCCTTAGTGCTAATCAAGTAATCTGGAAACACAGAATAACAGAGAAAACAGAGAAAAGTTTAAAAACTATATAGTACCTGATTTTAACATCAAGATATGTATGTATTTATTTTAATAATTATTGTTTTATATAAATGTGTGTGTATGTATGTATATATATATATATATATATATATATATATATATATATATATATATATATATATATATATAGATTTTGGGAATATATGGGAATGGGAAATATAAGTGGTTATAATTTGTGCAATGATTTTTTTATCCACATCATCATAAATAGCAACATACACAGCAGTATTATTGACCCAAAGTGTGCCAAGGCAAAATTCCCCACACCATCACAACCACTCTACCAGCCTCCACCAGGCTGTATTTACTCCGTTGTCTAAGTGTCTCAGCAGAAATGGGGAGTCATCAGATAAGGTCTTCTGCTGTTTTAGCCCATCCTCCTCGGGGTTGGACAAGTTGCACATTCTGATGTGCTTTGCTGTACAGATTGTTTATCATAGTTACTGTAAGCTTTCTGTCAGCTGGAACCAGTCTGGCCATTCACTACTGACCTCTCTCATTAACCTAAACACTTCCATCTTCAGAACTGCCACTCACATGATGTATTTTTTCTCTTATTGCACGTTTCTGATTAAACTCTAGAGACTGGTGGAGTTACCACATTGGGAGCTGGACCACGCCCAGATTAACCCAACATATATATATATACCACCCAATCTTACTTTACCACCATGTCGAACAAACTGTGCAAACATTCGTCTCGCAGCTACCTGCTGTCGCTGGCAAAATGGAAATCATCATCCAAGCCTCAGACGACGAAGCTCTATTTTCCACTCCCACTCCTTCGTCCACCGCTACTCTGCCCTTAATGCGCTTTCAATCAGTGGCCACCTACAGGAACTAGCTCCAGTTTCGATGCCTCAGATTCCTCCAGCTCCAGCCACTCACGGATCCCCCATGTGGGCCAAAAACGTTCCCTCCACTCCCTCCGCCCCAGGCAGTGGGCTTCCCCCACCCCAGCTCCCAGGATCAGGGCCCCTCTGCCTCCACCCCTTTGCCCCCAGCTATCTCTGATTGTGCACCCGCATATCTCTGATTGGACTGTGGCCGGCCTGCAGAGAACACTTAGAGATCGTGGCATTCCATTCTCCCGCTGTGCTTTCCAGAAAGCCCTGTTTTCACTCCTCCAAGCCACCGTCATCGCTCCAAGGCCCGATGCGCGCACCCATAGCACTCCCGAACCAGCTCCACGCCGGAGAGGCTGCCCTTCCCTGACTCGTCCCGGCCCCGCAGCCACCGCCTCCGGAGCTCCAGCCGCTTTGGCCTTCTTCTCCGACCCAACACACCCTATTACTACCACGGCTCTGGGTTCCCTTGCGGCAGCCACTCCTGCTCTCCAGATCCACCGGTCCCCCACCCTCTCTGCCTTCTGTGTTACATATACACTGTCCTGTGTAAATCACTATATAGACTTTTCTGTGTAGATCAGTATATAGACTTTTCTGTGTAGATCAGTATATAGACTTTTCTGTGTAGAACACTATATAGACTTTTCTGTGTAGATCAGTATATAGACTTTTCTGTGTAGATCAGTATATAGACTTTTCTGTGTAGAACACTATATAGACTTTTCTGTGTAGAACACTATATAGACTTTTCTGTGTAGATCACTATGTAGACTGTTCGGTGTAGAACACTATATAGACTGTTCGGTGTAGATCACTATATAGACTGTTATGTGTAGATCAGCATATAGACTGTTCTGTGTAGATCACTATATAGAGTTCTGTCTAGATCACTATATAGACTGTTCTGTGTAGATCACTATATAGTCTACTCTGTGTAGATCAGTATATAGACTTTTCTGTGTAAAACACTATATAGACTTTTCAGTGTAAAACTCTATATAGACCTTTCAGTGTAGATCAGTATATAGACTTTTCTGTGTAGATCAGTATATAGACCTTTCTGTGTAGATCAGTATATAGACCTTTCTGTGTAGAACACTATATAGAGTTTTCTGTGTAAATCACTATATAGACTTTTCTGTGTAGATCAGAATATAGACTGTTCTATGTAGATCACTATATAGACTATTCTGTGTAGATCACTATATAGACTATGTGTAGATCAGTATATAGACTGTTCTATGTAGATCACTATATAGACTTTTCTGTGTAAATCACTATATA
This sequence comes from Megaleporinus macrocephalus, assembly GCA_021613375.1. Classification (NCBI taxonomy): domain Eukaryota; kingdom Metazoa; phylum Chordata; class Actinopteri; order Characiformes; family Anostomidae; genus Megaleporinus; species Megaleporinus macrocephalus. The sequence continues at coordinate 34,974,705 of CM038722.1, read as the reverse complement.
GACTTTTCTGTGTAGATCAGTATATAGACTTTTCTGTGTAGATCAGTATATAGACTTTTCTGTGTAGATCAGTATATAGACTGTTCAATGTAGATCACTATATAGACTTTTCTGTGTAGAACACCATATAGACTGTTCAATGTAGATCACTATATACACAGTCTTGTGTAAATCACTATACAGTTTTTTCAGTGTAAATCACTATATAGACTGTCATGTTTAAATCACTATATATACTTTTAGGTGTTAATTACTATATAGACTGTTCTGTGGAGATCACTATATACACTGTTTTGTGTAGAAAACTATTTACACTGCTTTGTGGAGATGACTATATACACTGTCATGTGTAGATCACTATATAGACTGTTCTGTGTAGAACATTTCATATACTGTTCTGTGTAAATCACTATATAGACTTTTTTGTGTAGATCACTATATAGACTGTCCTGTGTAGATCACTACATAGACTGCTCTGTTTAGACCACTATATAGACTGTTCTGTGTAGAACAGTATATAGAGTGCTCTGTGTAGATCACTATATACACTGTCCTGTGTAAATCACTATACAGACTGTTCTATGTAGATCACTACATAGACTGTTTTATGTAGATCACTATATAGACTGTTCTGTTTAGGTCACTATATAGTCTGACCTATGTAGATCACTATATAGACTGTTCTATGTAGATCACTATAGACTGCTCTGTGTAGATCACTACATAGACCGTTCTGTTTAGATCACTTTATAGACTGTTCTGTGTAAAACACTACACAGACTGTTCTGTGTAGATCACTATATAGGCTGTTCTGTGTAGAATACTATAGGCTGCTCTGTGTAGATCACTACATAGACTGTTCTGTGTAGATCACTATATAGACTGTTCTGTGTAAAACACTTTATAGATTGTTCTGTGTAAAACACTATATACACTGTCTTGTGTAAATCACTATATGGACTTTTCAGTATAAATCAGTATATAGACTGTCCTGTTTAAATCACTATATAGACTTTACTGTCTAGATCACTATATAGACTGTTCTGTGTAGAACACTATATAGACTGCTCTGTGTAGATCACTACATTGACTGTTCTGTGTAGATCACTATATAGACTGTTCTGTGTAGAAGACTGTATAGACTGATTTTTTTTAGAAGACTACATAGACTGTTCTGTGTAGATCACTATATAGACTGTCCTGTGTAGAACACTGTATAGACTGATTTGTTTAGAACACTACATAGACTGTTCTGTGTAAATCACTATATAGACTGTTCTGTGTAAAACACTATATAGACTCTTCTGCCATTAGTGTGTATGAATTCTCTAGTATGTGGGTGCGTTTATTTGTGTTTCACAGCGCATATGAATTAAATGGGGAGGTTAAATTCTGCTGTGTGGAAATTAGTTCTGAACTGCTTTTTGATGTTATTTAGGCAGCTCCAGTAGAAAATCATATTAATCTAGTTTTTCACAAAAATATTGTTTATTATTGAAAACAGTTATCTCTATGTTACTGTAGGTACTGCTGAGTGTCTCTTTGTTACTGTATGTAGTGCTGAGTATCTCTATGTTACTGTATGTACTGCTGAATGTCTCTTTGTTACTGTATGTAGTGCTGAGTGTCTATGTTACTGTATGTACTCCTGAGTATCTCTATGTTACTGTATGTACTGCTGAGTGTCTCTTTGTTACTGTATGTAGAGCTGAGTGTCTATGTTACTGTATGTCCTGCTGAGTATCTCTATGTTACTGTATGTACTGCTGAGTATCTCTATGTTACTGTATGTACTGCTGAGTGTCTCTATGTTACTGTATGTACTGCTGAGTGTCTCTGTTACTGTATGTACTGCTGAGTGTTTATGTTACTGTATGTACTGCTGAGTGTCTATGATACTGTATGTACTGCTGAGTGTCTATGTTACTGCATGTACTGCTGAGTGTCTCTTTGGCAAATCTATTAAACCCGTTTCTATATATATATTTTCCTTATTTTAATGTCTAAAATACAATATTATATAACTTTTTTTTTTTATAATTCTATTTCATTTGAATATGACAGATGCCATGTACATTATGTACAAGTTTTATGATAAATGGACCAACAGAAACATTCTAAAAGAGCTTCTGGTTTCATTGACTGACATTGAAAGTAAAGACACTTTTTGTCCTCTCCTGTAAAGCTGCTATTTTGGAGAAACCTGTTTTTTGTTGGACAGAGATAACTCATAAATAACTTTTACCCAGAGCTCTCACCAGTGCCCCCAGTCTGCAGCGCACTGGAAGATGATTCCTAATGACAGATTGAAAAACTGAAGAGTGTACAAGCTATTGTACAATTTAACATCAAGTAATGCTTCAGAGCATCCAGTGCAGATTAGAGCCTCACACTGAAAGAGAACTCCCAGACAGACAGCAGGACTCAGGAAAGGCAGAGGAACAAGAGATCGTTGCAGATGCTCACTGGATCACTTAAAAAGGCAAGGAGTTTGAGGAAAATTCAAAATTTCATTTCATTGATTATGTTACACATTATGGTCCACATAAAATTACAGAATGTTCCCAGACAAACGAGAATAATAGAAAATGTTATTGTTCCAATTAAGAATTTCTATACTGATCAACAAGCCACACAGAAAAAACCCAGTACCAGCTCAACAAGCAGGTAGAACTCCTGCCAAAAATAAAGAGTAGTGTGATAATCATCACTGCAGGAAGCAGAAACTTGCTTTCAAAGACATCACGCCATCAAGAGTGAATGCAGACTTTCTACTGGCAATCATGTGGATGGGGATGTTTCGGTCAGAAATAAGCACTGATTTCATCAGAAGAAAAAGTTCTTCTGAGATCTCTGATTACAGGTTTTCCTCAAAACTTTCAAAAACTTTTTTACTTGCAGTTTAATTGCTTGATGCTCGCAGTAAAAAAGTTAAGTTAGTATAGTATGTACTAGTATAGTGTACATAATAAGTAAGTATGTCAACTATTTTATGTGGAACAGAGTTTTACCCATTTATTTTTATATAGGTCAATTAATGACTTGTTCAAGAAAGTGATGTAAGATGTATATATGGTTATATAAAAACTAAATCTTGGACAATTGCTTCTGTAGCTGATGATGGCAAAGTAACTTATGGAAATATGTCAATTGAGGACTCATTCAAGAAAGTTTTATAAGGTATGTGTAGTTATATATATATACTCTAATCTGCAGCCAAGGTTGTTGGTAAAGTAACTTGTGGAAATAAGTAAATTAATTACCTATTCTAGAATATAAGGTTTATAAAACCTTACCCTAACCCTTCCCCAAACCTTAGCCTAACCCTAACCAAAATCCAAACCCTAACCCTACCACAAACCCAAACCCTAATCCTACCACAAACCCTAACCCACTTCTACCCCTACCCCAATCCCAACCAAAATCCAAACCCTAACCCTACCACAAAAAAAAAAGTTGGCAGTGAACTTAAAATTATCCTTACTGTGTTGAACCCTCAGAGGACGTAATAAGTATAAAACAAAAAAAAAACACATGACAGGAATGTTCCATTATCTGCTTTTATAGTTGTTTCACATCTGATTCTTAGGTTTGTACGTCACTCCAAGTCAAGTAAGAATAATTCAGAATAATCCTTTGATTGATGTCTTCACTTCTCACTTTACTGGCATACTGGAATAAAACAAAGTAACAGTTACCTGCACCAAGTTAACACGGAAGGGTTGTTGTTTCTTGAAAGGTGTACTTCTTTAAAATAATAACCAATGTGTGAAATATTCTCTCAATGCAGTGGAGCCACATTTATCAGAGATGATAATCACATCATGATGCCCACATGCTAATGGGGGAAAACAACAAAACCTACATGTTTCCAGCTTCAGAAATGCTGTCAGATTACCTGCTGGACGTTTTGGGGAATTCCTGTAACATGAACTGGAACATTGCGAGAAAAACCAGAGACCCTATAAAAAGGCCGCTGATGTAGCTCATATGTGAATTTGCCGCAGAGCAGTTGAAGAACCTACAGACGACAGTACGGAGAGGTGAGTGCTTATCACATACATTTCAATTAATTGAGCTATTAATGTAACATCAATGCTAAGTTATTGAACTAATCACTAATATTAGTATTTAAACAAAGTTATCTGGATTATAGCATTTACTTTTTTAAAATCAATTTTACTGACAAATTAATCATCATGATTTTTTTCAATGAATGTGTTATTTTCTGGGAGTGGTATGTGGAAGACTTGGCAAACAAGTAGCTCTGTGGTGGTCCTGTGGGGGTCCTGATCATTAAAGAACAGAGTAATAAAGTATACAGAGAATCAGATGAACTACAGTCTGGTGGTTTTAATGCTATGGCTAATCTGTGTATGATTTTAAATCCTGGGATTAAAGGAAAGCCACTAAATTAGGATGAACACAGCACAATAGTGAAATTAGTTTTAATATAATTAAGTATAAAATTAATTAATAGTTAAATGTTTTCACTCAACAGACAGAAGAATCCTCACCGACATGGTAAGATAACATAATCTCTATCAGATCAGATTCTAGTTGAAGACATCTCAAGTTCTCAAGTGCAGTCAGTTTGTTTATGTTACTTGTGGTTTCAGCTGCTGCTGTTTCTAGTGCTCCCCCTGCTGGTGCAGTCCCACCCCGTTTCTAGGGAGGTCCTGCCACTGGACTGTGAGGACGTGTTCAATAATGGCTCCCTCCACAGTGGCGTCTACACCATCTACCCAGCAGGACCTGAGAAACCAGTGAAGGTTTACTGTGATATGGGCTGTGATGAGTACGAAAGCCACAAGGACGGGAAATGGACGGTGAGTGAAGCTCTACCCGGTCAGGACTGACCGTACAGTGGTTTAGTGTGATGTGGAGAACGTTCTGGTAACTGTTTACTCTGTGAGCAGGTGATTCAGAAGAGAATAGATGGCAGTGTAAGCTTCTACAGACCCTGGGAGCAGTACAAGAATGGCTTCGGGAACATCAGTGGAGAATACTGGCTCGGTGAGGAACAACCTCACAGTGTGGAGTTAATAATAGTCGATATATTTATAATATATAATAATATTTCTGCTGGTGACAGTATGAAACACTTAAGACTAGAACACGTAAGTCTGACTGGACTCAGGATTCACGGGAACTGGAAGCTGGTGAGGTTTATAAATGGGGTTCTGAGTTTCGGGTTACCTATTTCTACTGCGTTCCTCTCAAATACTCTATTCTTTGATCTGCAGGTCTGGAGAACATATTTTTCATGACGTATGCAAACAAGTATGAGCTAAGAGTGGAAATGGAGGACTTTGAGCTCGGCAGTGCCTACGCCCAGTACTCCACTTTCTCTGTTGAGCCGGAATCCAGCAGATACAGGCTGACCATCGGTGGTTACATCAACGGAGGAGCTGGTGAGTAGAACGTTCTACTCTATCTTCCAGTACAGTCTGATCTGATATGTTACAGTATTTCTGTACTACATAATGAAGAATATACTATATGGTATAATTAGTTGATTTCAAAAACCAGATGATTGCCAAACGCCATAGATCCATAGAATAGAATATAGAAAACATATCAGATGATAAAAGTGAAATATTTTAATGTTTCTTGAAAAATTTTAACTCATTCGGAACTTGATGCAGGATCACATCTCTCTAAGGAAGTGGTACTGATAAACAGTTGGAGGAGCAGTTTACAACTAAGTCACATGACTGCATATAAAAAGAGGATTCTGGAGAAGCAGATGTCCACCAATCTGAGAAAACCTGCGTCGAAAAATTTTGGAACAATTTCAGAAAAATGGTTCTCAACTTGAAATTGGGAAGATTTTGTGTATCCCACCAGCTACAGTACATAATATCATCAAAAGATTCAAAGAATCTAGAGAAATACCCATGTGCAAGGGACAAGGCCGACAGTCAGTATTGGATGCTTGCGATCTTCGGGATCTTCGGGTCCTCAGCATTATTAACAGGCCAGATTCTGTTCTGGACGTCACTGCATGGCTCATTTAACGTGGCCTGAGACAGAATGCTAAACAGTTCCCTGATCAGATAAATAGAAATGTGAACTTCTTAACATTCACGTGTCCTGCAGATTCAAGAGGGGTAAGAGACCATCCAGCTTGTTATTAGTACACAGTTTAAAAGCCTGTATGATGGTCTGGGGCTGGATTAGTGTCTATAGCGTGAGCAGCTCACACGTCTGGAAAGACTCTATCAATGCTGAACACTATACAGAAATTTCAGAACAACATCTGCTCCATCCAGACCAACACTCTCTCAGAGAATATACTGCATCCATCACAACAGACAACTGTTTTGAGACGCATGGCTGCCATTAACTTCTAAATAAGTAAAAAATTCACGACCATCTGCCATTGTGAATAAAATCTGGATCTTCAGTGTTTATTGACATTGTTTACATTTTGCACACTTTTAGAAATGAGGTTGTAGAAAAAATATATATTTTCCATGTTAAAACAGTAAACTGTATTTTACAGGTGATGGCTTGTCCTACAACAACGGGAGGGATTTTGCAACGTTCGACAAAGACTACGCTGGCTGTGCGAACACTTATGCTGGAGGATTCTGGTACAACTACTATCCATGTCACCAAGCCAACCCTAATGGTCTGTACAAGTGGGCCAATAGGGCAGATTCCTACACAGGAGTTATGTGGGGCTACTGGAAAGGTTACAATTACTCTCTGAAGACTCTTGTGATGAAGATCCGCCGCCGCTCTCTGGAAGAGCTGTTGGGGTAGAAGTGAAAGTCTGGAGGACTAGGATAAGGAGTACACGTAGAGTTAAAGGGTCAAACGTCTTCAATCAGAAATATAAGATTTGACATATATTCTTCTGATTTTCCAAATTCAGAGATCTACTCAGTACTGCTAACACAACTGTTCTTCTACTTTAAAATAAATAAATAAATAAATAGTTAAATAAATCTACTGGTACATGTTTTAAGTATATTATTCATTAATCACTTACCTGCTGATTGTTCATTTTACTACTAAAATATAACTCTTTTAATAAAGTAATTTTGCATTCATGTCGGCTTCCTGTCATTGATGTTTGGTCTGTAGTGTGTCTTACTCCTTGTCAAAGTTTGTACAGTACTTACAGTATTGATTTCTATTTATCAGGGTAAACACACAACCTAGACTGCAGTACTACAGTTGTTAAGTTTTAAAACCAATATTAAATGTACATTAACTAACATAACTGTCTTCTCATTAACAACAATAAGACTGCATGCTGGTAGACCAAGACCATATTTACATATTCAAAACTCAGACCTCTCTGGGCCCCTAAGCCAAATTTTTCAAACGGGCCTTCGAACCTGAGCAGTGAGCCATGTATACAATTTAGCAGCAAACAACTCAGTGGGCATCAGGCTTGGATTAGCCAGTGGGTTTAATTGGCGGGTGCCCAGGGGCCAAAGCCACTGGAGGGCTTCAACAAGCAATTACCTGAAAATCTGAACAGTTTTTGAACAATTTGCTGGTGGTGGTTTCTTCATCGCCCTGTGTACATCTCACAGCTGTCTAGTTTGAAACTATATCCACCTCATTGGGCTAATTGTTCTTGATGCTTGACCGGAACACACAAAAATCATGTTTAATATTTAGTAGTGACTAACTCAACTCCAGGTAAGTGCACTGCCAGTGTCGTGCTGCACAGCCCTCATATACCTGCTGTGATATGAAATATATAATTATAAGAAAATCCTTTATCGCAAAAAAACATAGCCAGGTAGGGGCCAATCAAAGATTCTTGCTTAGGGGCCTATAATTCAATGGTCCAAGCCTGATGGGCACAGAATATTATGTTTTTCAGATTTCATGTGAACGTCACTCATGTGTCCCAGGATTGAATGTTTTGCAACAAAGTACTTATTGCACTGGGTTGTTCCAGCCTGCCATGATGTTTGTTGTCCTTTACTTTTATCTGAATTTGCATTTACTCATGGCTGAGACTATATAAATAAAATCTTCTTCTAGTGATGAATATGCAGATCAAGGCATACTACTGCCACCTAAAAATGTACACTACATTTGTAACATATAAACAATGACTGTATTGCATGTTGCTGAAATGCTCACTGCTATGGAATAAATTAATCATTAAATTAATCATTAAAAAAAATTTAAAATCAAAGACAAAAGACAAACACCTTCCAACCCTGATCAAATGTAATGCCTCCCCAACAAACACTTAAATTATACTTTTAGATCCTGAAAATAAAAAAACTAAACTTGGATTCTCTGAGACCCTGTTGATATGTAATGAACCGAGGACGATTAGATGTATGCAGCTAAGTCTCAGAGTGGAGATTGTTACAGAAAGGCTAATCCAAAAATGTAGTCAGGCAGAGATCAAAAAGGAAGCAGGTAGAAACACGAGCACAAGGATCAGATACCAAAAAACAAGCCAGGGACGAATACCAAAAGACCCAGCCAACTATCTTAGAAGGGCAAGGTAGTGATGGGCAAATGATACAGAGACTTCGGAGCTTGTGTCGAGAAATACATAAGCACATGTCAAGGCACGTGTCCATAAGGGCGAGTGACGTCACTGATGATGTCTAAAGCCTCAATGGTTCAGGAAGTGGTTTGAGTATTGGTGTGATTTATAAACATATAAAAAGTGCAATGGAACCCCACAAAATTGGCATGTTTTATTGACATTATCAGACCTCTGTTATTATAATTACCCACACATTAATCAAACACAGATCAGATGAACACATGAATAAACCACAGAAAAGAGGCCATCACCAAGAGTTGAAATGACAAAGGTTTTGACCATGAGGGGGGTTGTGTGCCCATGAGGCCTCAAGATATGAACATTTTGTTGAACCAGCTGGATGGAAAGCTTCAAGGCTTCATGAGGCTTCATCTGGCCATCACTAGGGCAAGGCAAAAAAAACACCTATGCATTGGTTCACTGGGCTATGGGGCCCATCATGCACCATTTTAGCTCATGCCACGGGCCCCCCATGCAACAGGTTAGCACAGACAAAGGCCAAACATGCACCATGTTAGCATGGGCTATGGGCCTACCAAGCTCCATGTTAACTCGGGCCAGGAAACTGAAATCAACATCTTATATGCAATATGGATTGAGAATGATAACTGGTCAACCAGAACGACATCAACATTTCTTGCATCTTCAGATGGAACACTCAAAGATTTTTAGGATTTTTTAAGATGGCAAGAACATGGTACAGAAATGAAGTTAGAGTTTCTGCGAACTAGGTGCTGCAAGCCTGTAGCAGCAGCTATGTAATGTGGTGTGAGTAAGGTGCTGCTGAGGTTAGAGTTAGTTGTGATAAAGCATCGTATTAACTTGTGCAGAGTTATTTGGGTCTTGCCCACATGCATCTTTATACATGCATCTTTAGCATTTGGTTCTTGGCTCACATGTATCTTTTCGTTTGGGTCTCGGCTCAAACATGCATCTGTTCACTGGGCTACGAGGCACATCTTGCACCATGTTAGCTCAGGTCACGGGACAGCCATGCACCATGTTAGCTTGGGCAATGGGCCCCTCATGCTCCGTGTTGGTCTGAGCCATGGGCCCAACATGCAACGTATAAGCCCAGGCGACGGGCCCATCATGCATCATGTTAGCTTGAGCCACAGGCCCACCGAGCTCCATGTTAACCCGGGCCATAGGCCCACCATTTGCCATGTCTTGTTTAGTTTAGGACAGTTAACAGTAATGTTAACCTCCACCAGTAGTTTGCGAGAATAGATGTCATACCTTATTTCAGTTAGACAGCGCCAGTTGAGCTTTGAAGATGAGATGGGTATCCAGTCTTACGCAAGACTCAAACCCTGTAAAGGTCCATCTCCCTAGCAGCTTGATGGAAGAGATTGGTAAGCTGTTTTTAGCTACGCTGTTTTTCACCTATTTGAAAGAAGTTCAGTGTAGAGTGATGGTGAGAGGCCACATTTCTTCTCATACAGCAGCAAATTTCAACCTGAACCACTGTTTTGTCATAGGAAAGCCATTTGGTAAGACAAATAAAAGAGAGTCGGAAGGATGTGAATGAATTTTGAGAAAATCAGCCATAGAAACATAAGGGCAAAAGAAGTTGCTTTGCTTAGAGATTTTAATAGAAACACCCAATTCACTCTGAGTTTTAGAAAGATTGTAAAGAAATATAGAGAAAATTGTAAGTCCGTGTTGGATCAAAATGCTGAGCGTCAGTAGTGAATTTCCATAGAATGCCAGTCAAGTAGCAGAAAATCATCCAACAATGCAAAATGAAGGGCAACTTGCAAATATTCAAGGGTATCCTATATGACGCCTGTGACAGGCAGGTAATTATACAGAGACTGCTTCTACGACCAAAAGTAGTATTATTACTAATTACTGTAAAGCCGGAAAGAGGCCAGTGTGAAGGATGAATCTTGAAAGCGTCCATAATCTCAGTTTCACTGAGCAAAGCGCTGCGACTCGCCACTTTGAGCCAAACAATATTGTCTAACGACGCATAATGCAGAGAAAACGAGAGGAATGCATTAATGCTAGTGACCGGCAATGGAATTATATTTTTTACAAGTGCATAAAAACCATAGAATGAAGGCAAGTGGCAAAAAATCATCCGACAAATACAAACCTAAGGGCATCTTATTAATATTAAAGGAGATCCTATAAAATGCATTATTACTAATTACTACTACTGTAATGCCAGAAGAGGCCCGTGTGAAGGATGAATAGGTGTAATCTCGAAGGTGCTGCGACCTGCCGCTTTAATAAGCTGAATAGCATTGATCAAAGCATAATACAGAGAAAACAGCATAAGAGGAATTCATTGAGTAACGTTAGTGACAACATTTGAATGAGTAGAAGATATGTCAAAATCTTCTTAACAGAGTACCTACGAGTAACAACGGCAATGCAATTTATGCGAAAGGGCAAGAGGGAGGGGAACGAAAGACTATGTAATTAAAGACTATGTAATCTTTAATTACTCCTGTTGCCAAGGGAGCAGAGGTGGTGTAAGGTAGAACCGGTGCCGATCAGAGGTTTTTAACAGACGAAAGATGAAACAGAGTAGAAAGAATGCCAACACAAAACCCTAGTGAAAGCCCAGTGAGCAGATTGTGTACGAAACGTGAATCAGGGTGAGAAGACAGAAAGCAGGAGAGCGTAGACACACAAAAGAGGAGAGGAAGGATGGCCACTCGAAATGACTCTGGGACCATGCCATGCCAGGCTCTTTGTCTCAACAGCTTGTTTCTCACATTGTTTCTTGGCTCTCTCCTGGATCTCCATTCCTGCTTCTGCTGGCACCGTTCTTTAACTTAGCTCAGTCATTTCTCCCTCTCCCTAAATTAACCCATGTACTGCTCCCTTTATTGTCCCCACACCCTCAATTAATCAATGTCCTGCTCCCCCAATCACCCCTTTCCCTCCCCCTCCTTCAATTAACCCACACCCCACTCCCTCAATTAGGGTAACACTTTCGTCTTACTGGTCAGGCTGGCCAATTCACAATTTGCACAACACTGCCAGATGACTTCATAACTGCAACCTTCGTGATGTCAGCGAGATCACAGCACTCCATCTGCTCCTCCACCTTAAGAACATATTATACCTAATATGTTCGGCTGCAGTACATTTTCTTCTTACATTAATTCTTTTTGTTTTGCTTGTGAAGTTCTTTACTTCCTTGATTAAATACTTAATTCTAATTTTAATATAAATTTATTTTTTAGTCCCGTTAAGTTGTAAATGCTTAGTTGCATTAAAAATGAGGGTTACCCTCAATGTATTACTGAGTGAAAATAAAGGTTAAATGATTAGTGTTGTAGAAAACAATATATAAAATGACCCAAGATTCTACTTCTGACACCAATGTGACGTCTTGACAAAGAAGCTGCATGTACCAGTAGTGCACCTAAGCTCTCATGAATGACAACAAATACATACTACATGTGTACATATGTTGTCCAGTGCAGGTTTGCAATCAGGTGACTGACTTTTTTTAACCACTACATTCCTGCACCAGGCCAGAACTTCCCACTCATTGAAAAAAAAACCCAACAACTTCTGGCCAAAAACAAAACTGTAAGCCACAGGCAAGATTTTAATTACCATTACCAGAAAAATAAACCAGTCTTTAAAGACACACCCTGTTAAAAAAATCAGCTACGTAATGCAAATGCAGACCAACCAGGATGTTCAGACCTTCTACTGTTAACAACATGGGTGTGTACATGTCAGGAGTAAACAATAAATACAATTATATTCTGGGTAACTCTGATAACATGTTTACCAAAAGACCATTTAACAGGTTTATAGAATTGTTTTTGTTTTTTTTTTACTTATTAATGTGACCATTGCAGTGAATTTCAATTGCAGTTTAATTGCCTTAACGAGTGCGGTACTGCAAACCTAAACAACACCACGATAAGTCAACCATTTATGTTTCACTTCTGACTAAGTTTTATGTTCAGGGTATTATAAACAGTACAGTATTAGCTCATTGAAACACTGACACACACCTGCAGACTGGATTTAAAATGAAAGTGATAACGAGGCAGGGCTGTTGACTTGTCCAGACAATGAATAGGGGAAAAGACTTTACCAAAGATTACTACAGTGCTATAGGTTCACTTTTAGCTGAGGGCAAATTTGAAATTTGATTGAATGATTACAAAACGGCCAATAATATTTCTAAGCTTTAATGTTGGATGAGTACCAGAAGCTGAGAAGCTAGTGACCTCACACTGACCACTACAACATGGGCTGCCAGTGAAAACTACTCCATTACTTGACTAGCTTTAAGCTTAGATGGTGAAGAAGGCCAAGAAACCAAATCATGATGTTTCACAGCATGTGTTTATGTTCTTAATGCTGGGAAACTGAACTCATTAAAGTGGTAGTTACTAAAGTAGAAGCATTAAAAAATGCTATCAGTCCACATGCCAGGAGGCTTTAGGGAATCACATAACAACAACTGAATCTGTGCCAAAATAACTAGACACTCTATAAAAGGGGTGGTATTGATTTCTGTTGAGCATCTGCAGAAGAACACAGCGTCCACAGCGCGTCTAACAAACCTATACACCACAGCAAACAGGTGAGTGCCTGTCACAGTTCTTACAGCACTATCTCAAGATTAGTTTTAATATGTATAAAAACAATTCATTTTTAAAATGAATCAATTTAATCTTTTGTTTACTGTATATATTTTCACTCGACAGACAGAAGAATCCTCACCGACATGGTAGGATAACTACATCTCTGTCAGATCAGATTCTAGTTAAAGACATCTCAAGTTCTCAAGTGCCGTCAGTTTGTTTATGTTACTTGTGGTTTCAGCTGCTGCTGTTTCTAGTGCTCCCCCTGCTGGTGCAGTCCCACCCCATTTCTAGGGAGGTCCTGCCACTGGACTGTGAGGACGTGTTCAATAATGGCTCCCTCCACAGTGGCGTCTACACCATCTACCCAGCAGGACCTGAGAAACCAGTGGAGGTTTACTGTGATATGGGCTGTGATGAGTACGACAGCCACAAGGACGGGAAATGGACGGTGAGTGAAGCTCTACCCGGTAAGGACTGACCGTACAGTGGTTTAGTGTGATGTGGAGAACGTTCTGGTAACTGTTTACTGTGTGAGCAGGTGATTCAGAAGAGAATAGATGGCAGTGTAAGCTTCTACAGACCCTGGGAGCAGTACAAGAACGGCTTTGGGAACATCAGTGGAGAATACTGGCTCGGTGAGGAACAACCTCACAGTGTGGAGTTAATAATAGTCGATATATTTATAATATATAATAATATTTCTGCAGGTGACAGTGTGAAACACTCAAGACTAGAACATGTAAGCTTGAGGGGACTCGTGGGAATTGGAAGCTGGTGGGGTTTATAAATAAGGTTCTAAGTTTTGGGTAGCCTACTTCTACTGCGTTCCTCCTAAATATTCTTTAATCTGCAGGTCTGGAGAACATATTTTTCATGACGTATGCAAACAAGTATGACCTGAGAGTGGACATGGAAGACTTTGAGCTTGGCAGTGTCTACGCCCAGTACTCCACTTTCTCCGTTGAGCCAGAATCCAACAGATACAGGCTGACCATCGGTGGTTACATCAACGGAGGAGCTGGTGAGTAGAACGTTCTACTCTATCTCCTAGTTCAGTCTGATCTGATGGGTTACAGTATGATTGGATTTCAAGCTGCTCCAACATACACAATGTAACAGGCTTCTCTCTTTCAGCTTTGAATGTGTTGTTATATATTTCTATATATTCAGCCAGTAAAACTGAACATTAGTTTTTACATCATTCAAAAATGAAAGATATTGTATTCCTAGTGACATAAACAGTCTGTACAGCTAACAGTCAGTGAAACACTAGCAGTACAGAAGCTACAAGTAACAGTAAACTGTATTTTACAGGTGATTGCTTGTCCTACAACAACGGGAGGGATTTCGCAACGTTCAACAAAGACTACGCTGGCTGTGCGAACGCTTATGCTGGAGGATTCTGGTACAACTACTGGCCATGTCACCACGCCAACCCCAATGGTCAGTACAAGTGGGGCAATGGGGCAGATTCCTACACAGGAGTTATGTGGGGCTGCTGGAAAGGTTACAATTACTCTCTGAAGACTCTTGTGATGAAGATCCGCCGGCGGTCTGTGGAAGAGCTGTTGGGGTAGAAGTGAAAGTCTGGAGGACTAGGATAAGGAAACCAGTACACGTAGAGTTAAAGGGTCAAACGTCTTCAATCAGAAATATAAGATCTGATATATATAATCTGTTTCAGCTTCATCTTGTAATCTGTCCAAATCCAGAGATCTACAGAGTACTGCTAACTGTTCTTCTTCCTTTAAATAGAAAATAAATCTACTGGTACATGTTTTCATATATAATTGATTCATCACTCACCTGCTGATTTATTTCTGATTGTTCATTTTGCTACTCAAATAAAACTAATAATAAAACAATACAAATAATTGCATTTTACATCTGCGTCAGCTTTTAGTCATTTTGTCTTTGATGTCTGGTCTGTAGTTTGTGTCTCTTCCCTAACACTAATTAATTATCAGGGTATATGGGGAACATGTACAGATTTAATGACTTTAAATACATTTTAACGACTTTAAAAAAGGGAAAACCATTACGTTCATAAAATAAATCGACAAACTATACTACAGTGTACACAGTCAGGCCCATTCAAACCGACTAACCCCAGGTCTTTTATACATTATACATACAACTGAAATGATAAATATTTCAAAAAACTGGGGTTGATGGTTATTATTTACTGGGAATGTAATTAGATGTACTGTATGTTGCCTGGTACTGCAGCAGCTAATCACCATCCAGTTCAATATTTAGTTAACAGTTGAAAAAAATTAAATAATTCAAGTATTCTTAATGAGCCCCAGTTCAAATAATGAATGAGGTAAATGATACGTTGTTCCTCAGATTCTGTGGAACACCTTAAAGGCTGTGTCCAGTGGCGACGTGCTTTACTCCACTGCATCTGACGCTCTGCATTGTTCTTGGTGATGTAAGACTTGGATGCAGCTGCTCGGCCATGGAGACCCATTCCATGAAGCTCTCTACGCTCTGTTCTTGAGCTGATCTGAAGACCACATGAAGTTTGGAGGTCTGTAGTGATGGACTCTGTAGAAAGTTGGTGACCTCTGTGCACTATGCTCCTCAGCATCCGCTGACCCGCTCTGTCATTGTACGTGTTCTACCACTTGGTGTCTGAGTTGCTGTCATCATGTTTGACAGCTGTGAGAAAAGTTGTCTGATACTTTTGAAAGTTTGAGCACTGTGTTTGTGGCAGCTGTGTACAAAGTGAACCTGGCTTGTTAAGAAGAGGTCACTAAGTTCTGTGACTGAGTTAAAGGTGCCCAACGCATGCAGAGACTACGAGCTGCCATAACTATGCTAGTGAGTTTTATAATTTCATCTTGATCACCATCGATGACCGCCCCCAGTAGCATGCAAGTATGTACTCTAATGTATGTGACACATCTTGCGACCTGTGATTTCGTAATGATTAGTAATAAATTCTTGGGTCAATCATTTTAAGTCATGTTTAAAGTCCCAGGTCAATAACTGGTTCTGTTTTCCAGGCCTGGTGTTCTCAGGCCATTATTGTTTTTTTTTTTTTTTTTGCTTTCTTCTGTTAACTTAAAGTAGACTTTTATTTGAAATGTAAAGCCTGTGGGCAGCCATTTTTGAGGATTGCCAAGGTTGGGAGAAGCTGCCTGTTCTTGCTCCACTCTGGCTTAACCAATAAAGAATACATTCCTCAAGCTCGGTTTTTCCTACTCACCTTTGTTCAGGCTGTTGGACTATTCCTGGAGCTGTGCAGAATAAGTCATGAAGCTGGAGATCAATGTTTGTTGTGTTTTGCTGGGCCTGCTATTTTTTGTGTTTGTTTTCTTTTGCAGATGAGGATTTCCTTTATTTTTAGTTTTCCTTTATTCTTGGCAACGGGGGCCCATTTTGGAATCTTTGGGACTATGGACTCTTGTGTCTCTAATAGTTTTTTGCTTGGACTGGTGCTTTGTCTCTGATGGGGGAAATGTATTTTGTAATTTGTGTTTTGAGTGGGTTTCTGCATCTACATAAAAGCTACTGAATTAATTCACCAGCAGGGTCAGAATTTAAGTAAAAACTCAATCATTGCATGTATATTTAGGGTGATCAGTTTTTTTCTCTATTTTCTCTCATTACTCAAAGTCAGAGGACTCCCTGCTTTGGCTGGCGTCCTCCTCTGGGGAGGGTCTCTAAATGAACCAGTGAAGAGGGGGTGAGATATGCGTCATCTGTTTTTGAATTCTTAGGAATTTGTGTACTTACCAACAGGCACCGTTGCCCTATCGCACTATTGTTTTATACTGAGGCTGAAGTTGCTGCAACGGTTTCTTATTGAAGAAAGATGAGATTGTCCTGAACAGGTGATCCAAGTCATGCAGGTATGAAGAAGGTATGCAGAAATCAATGAAATATTAAATGTTGATTGTTGATTGTATGTTGAATATACAGAAGACATCACATGAAATGGTCAGGAAACCTGGAGAATGAAATTTACAGAAGAAAACAAAAAGTTGGAACTTAAGTTCAATGAAAAGAAGAGAAGAATTAGAGTAAAGGAAAGACTGCCAGCATTACCAATGCTGGTGAACATGCAGAAGTTGTAGACGACTGTTGTCTACTTGAAGAAGTTCTTAACATCAAAAGATCTTTTGTGAATGAAGCCATATGTGGTAGGAACTATGCAGTAGGTTTTGTGCATTGTAGTTTTGCGATTGGGCGTCTTCAAAGGTTAATGGGTTGCTCTCCTTTTAACCACTACGTTCCTGCACATGGCCTGAAAATGATACCCACTGTAACGAAAGAGAAACTTCAGAACCAAAAACAAAACATTGAGCCACAGACGGTATGTTAATGATCATTACCGGAATAATTAACTCACGTATAAGGAACAACACTGTTGAATAATCATGTCAGTCAAGTGAATTCTGGCCAACCAAGATGTCAGACATTCTCCTGTCAACAAGATGGGTGTGTACGTGTCTAAGTGTAAACATTGATGTGTAAACACTTTTTAACTTATTAATTTACCAATTATTATTATTATAGCAATTATGGACATATAGCCATTATTATTATAGACATTAAAACCATATATCCATCCATCTATCCACTATCTACTGCTTTTCCAGGGGTCTGGGTCGCGGGGGTAGCAGTCTAAGCAGAGAAACCCAGACTTCCCTCCACCCAGCCACCTCCTCTAGCTCCTCCGGGGGGATACCAAGGCGTTCCCAGGCCAGCCGAGAGATATAATCCCTCTAGCGTGTCCTAGGTCTTCCCCGGGGTCTCCTCTCGGTCGGACATGTCCAGAACACCTCCACAAGGAGGCGTCCAGGAGGCATCCTAACCAGATGCCCGAACCACCTCAGCTGGTTCCTCTCGATGTGGAGAAGTAGCTGCTCGACTCTGAGCCTCCCCCGTATAATCGAGCTCCTCACTCTATCTCTAAGGGTGAGACCCGACACCATACGGAGAAACTAATTTCAGCAGCTTGTATCCGTGATCTCGTTCTTTCGGTCACTACCCAGAGCTCCTGAACACAGGTGAGAGTAGGAACGTAGACTGACCGGTAGATCGAGAGTCACTGCAGACGCTGCACCAATCCACCTGTCAACCCCCTACTCCATCCTTTCCTCACTCATGAACAAGACGCCGAGATACTTCAACTCCTCCACTTAAGGCAGAAGATCATTTCCAACTCCACACTTTTCCGACTGAGGACCGTAAGTCATGGATTTGGAGGTGCTGATTTTCATCCCAGCCGCTTCACACTCAGCTGCTATGGATCCAGCAAGAGCTGGAGATCACAGTTTGATGAAGCCAGCAGGACCATATCATCTGCAAAAAGTAGAGATGGAATCCGGAGGCAACCAACTGGAAACCCACCGTCCCCTGGCTGCGACGAGAAATCCTATCCATAAAAATTATGAACATGAGGTCAGCCCTAACGGGGTCCTCTTCAGGACCCTAGCGAGGTTAAAGAGCTGGTCCAGCGTTCCACGACCAGGATGAAACTCGCATTGTTCCTCTGAGATTCGACCATCTACCGCACTCTCTTCTCCAGTACCCCTGCATAGACCTTACCGGGGAGGCTGAGGAGTGTGATTCCCCCCTAGTTATAACACACGCTCCAGTCTGCCAATCCAGGGGCACTGCCCCCAATGCCCACACGATGCTGCAGAGGGCTGTCAGCCAAGACAGGCCTGTGTCATACAGAGCCTTGATGAACTCAGGATGGATCTCGTCCACCCCTGGAGGCAATATACGGTGGTAACCACTACACCACCGTTCTGACCACTACACCACCATACTGACCACTACACCACCATACTAACCATTACACCACCATACTAACCACTACACCACCATACTAACCACTACACCACCATACTAACCACTACACCACCGTACTGACCACTACACCACAGTACTGACCACTACACCACCATACTGACCACTACACCACCATACTAACCACTACACCACCATACTAACCATTACACCACCATACTAACCACTACACCACCATACTAACCACTACACCAACGTACTAACCACTACACCACCATACTAACCACTACACCACCATACTAACCACTACACCACCGTACTAACCACTACACCACCATCCTAACCACTACACCACCATACTAACCACTACACCACCGTACTGACTACTACACCACCATACTGACCACTACACCACCGTACTGACCACTACACCACCGTACTGACCACTACACCACCGTACTGACCACTACACCACCATACTGACCACTACACCACCGTACTAACCACTACACCACCGTACTAACCATTCCAACGGCAGGACGAGTTAGAGTCTCCACCTTAAAGGGAAGTTAGATAGAAAAGAAAAAGGGGGGAAGAAGTAAACAAACAAAAAACAGAAAACAAAAACAGAAACATGTACATCAGTAAACATCTAACGAGACGAGGAAATACAGAGAATTCCAGGAATGCGCGTCACAGCATGATAACAATCGGTCAGTACCCGTAAGAAGATGCCTTTTATCAATAAGCAGCGCTGACCTCACAATAAAGGAAGGCAGACGGAGCAGAACGTCCGTTTGAGATGTGTGAGGTCCAGACATTAGAAACTGCAGCCAGAAGAAAGTGAATCATGCAGCGTTCACATTTCCTCCCTGTTAACTCTACCAGCTCTAAACCAGGCTGCTTCAACCAGAGCTGGTTCTTTGATGTGCAGGTGATTCCCAGACCTGCCGACTGCAGGGTTAACAGCGTAGCTTCCTGTAGAGCAGTGCTGGAACTGGAACTATCACTCTTCCTACAGCCCTGTTTCTAAAATTAATTAAATAAATAAATAAATAAATAAACCAGAATGCAGTCATGTGCACATCTCTATATTTCACTGAGAAGAATAGAAAGACAACACGTGTCAGAAGTACTCGTGTTCAGAAACTGTAGTGTGTTTGCAGATCTCATGAATAGAGCTTTGGTTATAATCATGTTGGACAAATAGAGGACATTCTTAGGACAGTCATATTTTAATACAGATATTTCTGCCGTCACTCAGCGGCAGTTCTTGTTCATAGAGGAATATGTATTTGCATCACATGGGAGAAAATAATCAATTAATAATAAATTTATGTTTACTTTCAATTTGATGCCAGCAACGTTTCAAAACACGGCCGCAACAAAAGACGGTGAAGTTGTGTAACGCTAACGCTAACTAGGCTAATTAGCAGCAAGTCAGTAACATGGTTGGGTCAAGGACGAACTAAGGATAGTTGCCCAGAGATAACCCCCCCCAACCCACACCCCTCGTGATCAAGGGCCCTGCTCTTCTCTGGGGCCCCCTGATAGGAGCTATCATGACCAGGGCCCTCTAATTATGCAGCCCTCTTTCCTAGGACCACTAATAGCCAGAAGTCGAAGTCAAAGCAGTGCTAGCGAAAGCATGGCAAGGGCCCAGAAGCATGGCTAGTGCCCCCAAGAGGCCCTGGGCTCAAAGTCCCTAAAAGTCCTTTAAATGGAGGGCCCTCGGAAAAAAAAATATATTATATTATAAATGTTGATAGGCATTGCAAAATGTTTTAGGCACCCTGACCTCAAGGGGCACTGACCCCACTGGCCCGGTCAGTAATCCAGCCATGGGTTGGGTATAAAGAAGCGTCTACACTACAGATCACTAAAAGATTCTCTGTACGTAAGAACACTGCATTACAAATCACTGCTGGGGCTCAGCAACTCTTCCCAACACCATCAACACGGTTCATCTCCGCTCCACACACTATTTCAAAAAGCCCAGATATGAACAGGTCCAAAAACAGTTTCAATGGACTGAGGAGATGTGGAGAAGTATCCTGTGGAACTGAAACATGGAATTCTTTCATGAAAACCATGGATCCTCTGGGACAAAGCAGAGAACCTCTGTCTGTAAAACAAACTCTACCTACTGAACCTCAAATCACACGGATTTCAAAACTCAATCAACAAGTATAAGCCCTCCAGGAGAGCAACGGGGGCCGGATCATAACATTGTCATATCACTATTCTTAACTTACTCGCTTACTGTATCATTTTTGTAGAACATAAAATAAACTGCTGTATTAGTCATTGTAATAGTGGAAACATGAAGTGGGTTAAATCCTAACTGACTGTAAAGTCCTGTTAAACTGAATCCTGACGTAGATCACGCTACGAAGTCTAAATTTAAATTTGGGTTGAATCGTAGCTGGTTCTTTGATGTACAGTTGATTCCCAGACATGGCAGCATAGCTTCCTGAAGAGCAAGACAATGGGATTCCTGAAGTCTGGTATGTTTTGACTTTGAGATAATAAGTGGTAGGCGGCCATACTGGTGTTGTACAGATATGAAACAAAACAAAACCAAAACCAAAACACCAGCTTTACACAGGAGCATCGGCGTATCTAGGAATGAGACACCTGTCAGACCGCGTACCCGCTAGGAACGTAGAAAACGTTATCAGCTCAGAGTTATGAGTCGAGAAGTTATCAGTCTGGAATCTAACCATGACGGTCACAGTTAGAGATCTGCATGTTCACATTAGGCATTGGTTCAACAATCCTCAGTTAATCAGACTGATTTGTCCTCACACTCCTGCTACCCTTCTATAATCTGCGTTGTAATTAAACTCGGGACGTTGGAATCAGCTTCAGTCTGTGTGTATTTTTCCTTCCTTTCAGTTTCTTGCACCATTTAGAGCAAAGCGGAAAGACACACTGGCGTCAATAGCTTCTCACAAAATGCCTCTCAGATGAGCTCCATGCAGAATCCCTATGTGCATAAATAAAAAAAAAAACATGCATTTAAAATTAATAAAATCATTATACTTATATAATACTAATACATCAAAAAACAATGACATTAAACATCTTCAATGTCATTGTTTTTTGTTTTTGATATATAAGTATATAAGTATTTCAAGAATACACTACTGCAACAAAATGAAAATTACATTTTATTATTGCATACAATATGATATGGCACACCCCTAACTGAGATATTAAAAAATACAATAATTTTTATCAGATTGTAACAGAAGTCAATGATCCAGAATGTCCCGATACTAAATAATGAACTCCAAATATCTCCATATATCCAGGACTGAAGTGAATGATACTGGACAGATCAAATCTGTCTCTAGTAGATATATAATGTGAAATGAGAAAAGTGTGAATTTTTCTTTTGCTAAAATCAGTAAAAGTAGTACCTGATGTGATAATTAGTGATGGGTGATATGGCACGATATTTCAGGGTATAATATCGTTCACCATATTCAAAAATGTTGCTGATATTATTGTGTACGATATGATATGGCACACCCCTACTAGTAACTTATGTTATTAGTGTGTGTCGACAAACACTAATAATATAAGATACTATGGCAGAACACAACCAATATAAAATACACACATATATATATATATATATATATATATATATATATATATATATATATATATATATATATATATATAGAGAGAGAGAGAGAGAGAGAGAGAGAGTGAGAGAGAGAGAGAGAGAGAGATGTAAATTACCTATTTATTTCCACACATGTACCACTACCTAAAGTAGAATGAGAAGAAAAAACAAAATGGTGTCCACCATATTAAACACTGAGCATATCCACTGGAAGTAAATAAACTAAAGCAGAATAACTACAGGAGCACTCACCTGCATAAAACCATTTAGAGCAAAGCAGAAAGATAGATCAGCTTCAACAGTTTCTCACAAACTGCCTAACACAAAGAGAACCATATGAAAGTTAGACACGAGAGCAACGACACGGAGAAACTACGAGTGCCATATAGAACTACTAAGAACTCTCAAAATGAAATAAATGTTTCTGATATTCTGTGAAATGAATAACAAAAGATATCACAAAATAAATAAAATTAAATAATTAAAGTAAATTATCACATCTGCTACAGTTGGAAACATAGAGGTAGGGTCGGCTTGAGGACGTTAGACTTGCACACAATAAGAGTCATCTGTTGAATAGGACTATTTCTCATTTTCAGAGTTCAGAATTGGAAGTTTAGGATCTACTGGAATAGATCTATATGCTTTCTCCCCCCAAAAATATTTTAGTGTTTACCTTCTGTCCGTTAGAGCTCATGTGTCTTTAAGCCCAGCCTAACCTTAAGTTTCAAGTTTATTTGTCACGTGCACATCATGTCAGGAGATTATATATATATATATATATATATATATATATATACTACCGCTCAAAAGTTTGGGATCACAGTGAAATGTTCTTGTTTTCAATGGAGTATCTTCTTCCTTAACACAACAATGGACTGATGGGTCTCTAAAGA
Organism: Megaleporinus macrocephalus; assembly: GCA_021613375.1. Lineage (NCBI taxonomy): Eukaryota > Metazoa > Chordata > Actinopteri > Characiformes > Anostomidae > Megaleporinus > Megaleporinus macrocephalus. The sequence goes on along the minus strand of CM038722.1, from coordinate 34,951,290 downwards.
AAGTTGTTTCATTCTGGTCATTGTGAGTCGGTCAGCAAGTCATCAACTGCTTATCTTCAGATACTAAACTAACCTAGAATGTTGTTCTCCCTTTTATACTCACTTATTAGTAGAATGATTTTCAGCTGTGCATCACAATTGAGCAAGAGTGTTCTAACAACCAATTAATCCAATAACATCCTTAACTTGGATTGGTGGTCGTACCAGGAGATTTAGACAGAGGACTGAGAATTACTGATAATAGAACTATATGTAAAATAAGCCTCTATACAAAAATAGACTTTAATACAAACATTTTTATTCTTTAAAAATCATCTGATACACTTAATTGTGAAATGGACAATGTTGTTTATGAATTGCATGAAATGAAATTCTAAAGTGATCCTAAACTTTTGAGCGGTAGTGTATATATATATATATATATATATATATATATATATATATATATATATATATATATATATATATATATATATACACACAGTGGCCACTGTTCACAGAGTGTAAAAAAACTCATGATGAATGGTCCAATAGATACATGGTCCAAAAAATACATTAAAAAAATGACAACCTAAAATACCAAACTACTAAGATAACCTTGTGTGCTTTAATTGGTTAGCTCCAGTTCGAGGCGGGCAGTAAGGACCGTGTTATGAGATGACATCACCCTGTAACAGGATAAAGAGATATAATTCCAATATGGCGTTTCAGGCAGTTGGGAAAATTGGTTATTGTGAACTGGTTACTGGTGTAACTTTGGTTTTCAGAACTTTGCAGGATGTTTACACGCACACACAGATACACGACACAACTAAAGGAAAGAAAACAAATCAGAAAAGCATAATATTTAATTTAATTCATATATAATTTTTTAATCACTTTACATTTTTATATCTGTAGTTGATTATCAGCTGAAGTGCCGTAACTACGATTAGTTCACAGGAATTACTTGAACAATGCTGTCACTCAACTTCACACAACCTTCTTCTAAATCACCTGACTGGTCCCCCCCACCTAAAAATAATCCTGGATTCCTGCCAGAGTGGCCGGAGGCCGTATAAAAGGAGTCTGAATATCATTGGCTTGTGTATTTGCAGCTGGACACGAGGACTGAAGCAAAACTCAGGTGAGTGCTCATCCTGCAAATATCAACTCTGCTGGTAAAGTAACAATGAGGACATAGTGAAGTGATAGAAACAATTTTCTTTAGTGTGCAAACTAAATAATTCAGCTTTGATCTACACTTAACATATAATTTCTGAAAAAAATAGATATACTGTTTAGTGAGTTGCTATACTTTGTTGAGAGCTTCATTACTCACTTACATAAAATAGCTGTAACACATTTTCCAGGTCTGTAATTATTTTTAAATTAAAACCCAAATTTGATAAGCTTTTATTATTTTAATTTAAGCAACAAAAGCTGATCTCTGTGTAACCCAGACAATTGTATTGTATAATAAAATGTGATCTGATCTACGTCTAAGTCCCAAGTATAGACTAGTTTAACCTAATAGCACAGTTATAATATTTCATATCTGTATCAGACACATCCATTAAATATTCACAGTACTGGTGGTTGAACCTCCTTTGGTAGCAATAACCTCCAACAAGCGTTTCAGTTAGTAGGAACTCTGGACCATTCTTCCTTACAGAACTGCTTCAGCTCAGCCATATTCTTAGGACGTCTGGTGTGAACGACTCTACTGAGGTCATTCCACAGCATCTCTGTTGGATTCAGGTCTGGACTCAGACTGGGCCGCTCATAAAAGCGAGTTTTTTGTTGAAGATGTCCTGTAGCAGATTTACTTCAGTGTTTAGGGTCATTGTCCTGCTGCATCACCCAGCTTTTACTGAGCTTCAGCTGGTGGACAGCTACCCTGACATTATTCTGTAGGCTATCTTGATAAACTTGAGAATTCATTTCAGTGAAGTGTCAATTTCAGGCGTGCAGTTTTTTTTTTTTTTTTTGGAAAGCAGCAGATTTCTCTGTGGTGTCCTACCATGGACGTCATGCCTGTTCAATGATTTACGTATGGTAGACACATGAACAGAGATGTTAACCAGTTCTAATGAGTCCCGCAGGTCTTTAGCTGTTACTCTAGGGCTCTGCCTTACCTCTCTGAACATTGTGCCTTGTGCTGCCCTTAGAGATAACTTGGTGGGGCGCCCATTTCTAGCGAGAGTAGCCACAGTACTAACTCATCTCCATCTGTATACAGTGTGTCTGACTGTGGATGATTGATACCTAAAGTCGTGGAGATCACTCTGTAACCCTTTCCAGTTTAATATAGATCAGCAGTTCTTGATCGGGGGTCTTTGGAGATCTCTTTTTTGGAGGCATAGTTCTCATCAGCAGATTCTTCTTGTGAACAGAAAACTCTAAAAGTTTGATTGTCTTTTATAAATCAGAGTAGCTCTACACCTCGCTCCAATCTACTTTTATTGATTGGACTCCAGGTTTGCTAACTCCAGACTCTAATTAGCTTTTGTTGAAGTTATTAGCATAAGTTAACTTCCTTTTTCCACCAGCACTGTGAATGTTTAATGGATGTGTCCAATACAGATATTAAGTATTATAACTGCGTGTGTGTGGTTTTAGGTTAAGCACATTGAGTTTGTCTACACTTGGGACTCAGATTTAGATCAGATCACAATTTAATACCAATTATTACAGAAAACCAGGTCATTTCAAAGTTCAGATACTTTTTCTTGCCCTCTGTATCTTTCCAACAGGCAATCAGGCTTGTCAGTCAGTCAGGGGCTAACGAATGCAGCTAAGACAAAGCTAAGGCTCGCTATCTTCACTTCAGCAGGGCAGCAGCTCAGTGGAGCCTTAGTAGAGATTCAGTAGACTCAGTAGACACTCTACTACTAAGTAGAGACTCAGTAGGGACTCAATAGCGACTCAGTAGACACTATTACAGAGTAGAGACTCAGTAGCGATTCAGTAGAGACTCAGTAGGGAATGAGTACATACTCAGTACAGATGCAGTAGGGACTCAGTAGACACAGAAGACACTCTACTACTAGATAGAGAGTCAGTATGGACTCAGTAGAGACTCATAGATACTCTATTACCGAGCAGAGACTCAGTAGGGACTTAGTAGAGACTCATAGACACTCTATTATCAAGTAGAGACTCAGTAGGGACTCAATAGAGACTCATAGACACTCTATTACCAAGTAGAGACTCAGTAGAGACTCATAGACACTCAGTAGACTCAGAAGATAACCTACTATTAGGTATAGACTCATTAGGGACTCAGTAGAGACTAAGAGGAGACTCAAAAGATACTCAGTGGAGACTCTGTAGATACTCAGTAGGGACCCAGACGTGTTAACAAGCAGAGGAGAAAGAAAGCAAATAAAAACAAATACATACTCAATAATCAATATCCTTACTTCCTGAGTACTCTGGTCCAGTCGTACCGGTTAAAGGAGGATCGTCCTACAGCTTTTAGAATTGAGGAAAAAGATCTACACGTAGATATAAAACGCTAAAATAGGAATAAAACGTATGTTTCTTCTCTTGAGCGAGTATAAATCTGTTATATGTCGTGACTCCTGAATAAAGAACGATGGAGCTGTTTAGTAATTCCACTGATTTATCTTTTTCTACTGCAGAGACGAAGCCGTCCTCACAGATATGGTGAGTTACTGTCGTCCCTCATTTTTATATATGATCAGAAATAATAATAATCTATAAGTTATAATCTACTTTTTCAGTGGCTGCTGTTTGTAGTGCTCCCCCTGGTGGTGCAGTGCGTTCCTGTCCAGAAGCCAGCCCTGCCGCTGGACTGTGAGGAGGTGTTCAATAATGGTTACAACAAAAGTGGCGTCTACACCATCTACCCAGCAGGACCTGAGAAACCGGTGAAGGTCTACTGGGCTGCGACGAGTTCGACAACCACAAGGGCGCCAAATGGACCGTGAGTGGAACCTTGAGATGATGATTACGACTGTTTGAGCGTACTGCCACCGTTCTGTTAGTTAGTTTGTTTGTATGTTTGGTTGGTTGGTTGGTTGGTTCTTTGTGTCGCTGCTGCTTCAGTATTTCGAGATATGCCTTTATGAATCCCTGCAGAGGACATGTATCTTCAATTTTTGTCAATTTTTTTTTCCACATCATTTGAGCACACTATTCGCTCTTTGACCAATAGAATTGCTTCAAAATAGCTTCCAAACAATTCTGGTTTCATTGACTTACATAGAAAGTAGAGTAGGTTTTGGCCTCTCCTGTAAGGCTACTAATTTGGAGACATGTTTTGTCGTTGGTCAGTGACGATGTGGATACCGGGAGGTGGTTTTAATGTTAAGGATGGCGTAAAATGAGAAAACTAACTGCTTGCTATCCCGTATGGTCACCAGGTGATTCAGAGGAGGATGGACGGCAGTGTGAACTTCTACAAGCCATGGGATCAGTACAAGCACGGATTTGGAAACAAGAGTGGAGAATAATGGCTGGGTGAGACACATCAATCAAATTAAAGAGTATTAGTCACATACAGAGTCATACACAGTACAGCTAGCAGTGAAATTCCTTGACGACTGCAGTAAGACAGTACAGAGTATCTGACGACATTAATACAAATAAATAATAAACAAATACAGGAATAAGAAAAAGATACATTTATCTGAGAATATTAGTCTGTAACCAGTCCTCCTAGTGCTGCCTAGCAGAGTAGCCACAAGGGTATTTCTAAGGTTTGGGCTACCCTGCGCCGTGTAACAGTATTGGGTTTGGGGAAGCCAACCAAGGAGAGGGAGAAGTTCCAAAAACCAAAAGTGCAAGAAAACCAATGTATTAAACAGGCCACCATTCACAAACAACTCAATCAACCAATGCAATCCCACCCCACAGGAACACAGCTATGTACAATCACAACCACACGCCACACTAAGATACAAGCATATACAACAGTTATGGGTTTGGAGTATCTTAGCTGTGGAGCAGAGTTTGTGCTGTGTTAAAGTGAGTTAAAATAAAAGTCCAGAGTCCAGAATGCCAGATGGTGGGTGGACAGATGGATGGATGGACGGACAAACGAATGAAAGAACTCAGGACGCAGGACGGGCATGGTCCCCCAGTTTTCCCTCACATGGGAACTGGTCAAGAACACAGATCCCTCTAATTGAGCAGACAAACAGAGTTTTCCAGGAAGGGAATCACCAAAGTGGAGAGCATGTGTTATCTGGTCACTCTCCCAACTTCCTGGTTGGCTCCCACTTTTAATGTTCTAGCACACGGTTACCTCACTACCGACACCTAGAGGCTGGGAGGAGGAAATGCAACCACACAAAACCATATTAAGAAACACTCTTTGGTTCCAAGTCATTTGTATTGGTAGCTAGGGTGTGAGATCAGGATCATCACAGCGCAGCACAACTGCCTTAAATTATATGCCACCTTAACCAAACACCAATATCCACACACCAGAATTAGCCCAGGGAATCTGTTCTACCCAACCCAGCAAAACTGCCGAGAGCAACTTGGCGAGTTAAGAAAGTTCCCTCACAGCAGCTGAAGTCAAGGGGTTTAGGAAAGAGGGGGATGCTCAGGGTGGTTGGCTACACGCTTAAAATAAAAATGTGTAAAAGATGTGAATACTACTCATCATGACCTGACAGAGAGAAAGCAAGCAGCTAGGACAACTTGGCAGTCACCACAGCACCCCCTGCAGGAGCACTCAGACTGCAGCCTATGTTGAATTATGAAGGAAGTCATTTCACACATTAAACTGTACTCAGCTCAGAAGTGTCTGTTCTGGAACTAAGAGTAAGGTTTAGTATCAAACATCAAACGATGGACCGGTTGGTAGAAGCAGCCAAAGCTCAAACGACACCGAAGCCACTGGGTTCTAATGAAAACAGAGCCTTTATATACAGTCACTACAGAGGAGGGTTCTGCGTCCTGTTCCGCGCAGCCTGTTCTAATGCACTTCTGTTTAAATTTAAATTTCATCAGAATTACAGGCTGTCGACTCTGACAGATGTTCATTTTCACACGGCAGGTCTGCAGAACATCTTCCTGTTGACGTACATGCATAAATACGAGCTGAGAGTGGACATGGAAGATTTTGACGGCAGCCACGCCTACGCCCAGTATTCCTTCTTCTCCACTGAGCCGGAGTCCAGGAACTACAGGCTGCAGGTCAGCGGCTTCATCAACGGAGGAGCAGGTGAGCAACACTGTCCAACCTTTCTATCTTCAACATACACAGTGTCTTCTAGAACAGCTCCAGGTTTAGAGCGTTTGAGCCTTCACCCACTCAGACAGATTCTCCAAAGAGCCATAACCATGTCTTCCTAATCAGTTTTAATCATCATTATCAAACAACCTGAAAAAAACTCTAGTTTAGTGTAAACTGACACCGAGAATTAAAACTTGTAGATGAAGAAGAACAACAAAGTTATTAGAACCTGTTAGAACTTCTTAGAACCTGTCTGAAACTTACTAGCACTGGGACCTGGACAAGAAAAGGTGAGATTTACGAGATAAACTGCTTCATCATGATAGTCTCAGGTCTTATATATAATCTACGGCTTTACAATGATTCATTATGATTATGACTAACTGTGTAAACACTAAAGCATCAACACCCTACTCTAACATGGTTTCCCAGACCACAGAGAACCTTCAACACTTGAAGAACTAGCCAGACCACAATTCGATTATTTCCATGGTTCAGTGTAAAAGTTTTTCTTAAACTTAACGTAACCTGAAAATGAACATACATTTCTATCATCATACATATTAAACCACAACATGCTGTCATCTTCCAGGAGACGCTCTGTCCAATCTGAACGGCAAGGACTTCTCAACTCTGGACAAACAACACTACGGTTCCTGTGTCGAAACGTATTCGGGAGCATTCTGGTACACCTGCTGGAACCTGGCCGCCAATCCCAACGGCCTGTACAAATGGGGGACCGTAGACGCCGGGACCTACTCTGGGATGTTCTGGACCAGCTGGAAAGGCAGCTACTACGCTCTGAAGTCCATGACTATGAAGATCCGACGAATAACCCTGGAAGAGATCAACGTGTAGCTTTACCTGCACAGAGCGAGAGTCTAGATTACATGCACACTGTTCTAGAACGTCTGAAATGATCCGGTTGATCTGGTGGCGTGGGGTTATGTTCTGATTAAAAGGTTTTTCAGGATCTCGAGAATTAATGAGATGTTTGAACAAACCTGAAATGTGATTTGTTAGTTAAGTTAATAATGTCATGATGCACTGTTGCAAAGTTTCAGTCTATACTTTCCTCTTGTTTCACTATGTACACAATTCTATGTCATGTTGTAGGACTTGTGGGTAGATTATAATAATCACAAATAACAATAATCATACCAATAATAATAATAATAATAATAATAATAATAATAGTGAAAAAGTGAATAGTAATGAATTTCTCAATATCTGATGCAAATTGTTTTACTCTAATTTGTTGGAATTCTTAACTTTTAGAACTTTGGCAACATATGAGACACACAACATTAACAAGTTTAATATTAATTAGTAAAAACATGTTATGCAAAGTAACATGCAAAGTAAGATAAACCAACTGAATTGAGGTTATATGAGAAATTCAAGAAGTTCAGATAAATATATCTCTATTACATTTATTAATCTGTAGTGCTTTATGGAAAGATTCTCTGGTGAAATATAAACTAACTGTATACTGAAATCATGTAACATCTTAATATAATAAAAATCTGGGAATAAATAAGAAATATGAATCTTTATTGGTGATACGCTTATGAACCTGAGACACTCTAAAATATTGTGTAAAACGTCCCAGAGGACACAAATTCCAACAGACACACTCTAATATCTTAAGAAAAACGTCCCAGAGGACACAAATTCCAACAGACACACTCTAATATCTTGTTTGTATCTCAGTTACATTTATTACTTGTAAGTGATTTAAAAATATTAAGTTAATATATGAAAAAAAGCTAGAGGGAGAGTCAGTGATGGAGGGCGACTCACTCATGGTCACTGGAATATTTAGACATTTACATTTACAGTATTCAGTAGACGTTCTTATCCAGAGCGTCTGACTTACAGAAGTGCTGTGTGTTCAGTCATAGTATGTATTTCTATATAGTACAAACAGGTTTAAGTCTAGGTTTAACTAGCCTTCAACTCAAACACCAGAAACAGTGACCAGCACTGATACCTGGAGCGTAGACAACAACATAGAAGGTTAGAAACAGTACAATTGCAATAACTACTAATACCCAGTCAGAGTACATACCTAGAAGATAAGAGTTTAACACAGCTGCAAGTACAACATGATCCATTTCAGTACTTCAGTAGATCAATCATTATAAGTGCTTCACAGAGAGACGGTGGTCTGAGGTTGAAAACCGTGAGAAAGTTCGCTGTTCGGACAGCCAATGGAAGATCATTCCACCATCTGGGCTCCAGGACAGAGAAGAGTCTTGTCGCTGGTCTTTTATGCATTTTGAGGGATGGTGGCTCAAGCCGAGCCGTACCTGAAGTGTGAAGGGCTTGAGGTGCAGATTGACTATTGACCATTGGCATTAGGAGGAGGAACTGGTCCAGTCTGGGCTTTGTAGGCATCAGAGTTTTAAATGTAACGCAAGCAGCTACGGGAAGCCACTGAAGACAAGGACCTGATGGCCTGCAGAGGAAGACCAGCCCGGAACCGCTGCAGCAGTCGAGCCTTGAAATGATAAGAGACTGGACGAGCACCTGGGTGGCCTCCTGAGAGAGGAAGGCTCGGATCTGTTGTATGTTGTAGAGGAGATATCTGCATGACCCAGTCAGGTTCACAACACTGGAGCTGAGAACGATAACTGGTCATTCAGAGTCACACCAAGACTTCTTGCATCTTCAGATGGAACAATCAAAGATTTCTCAAATGAGAAGACTGCATCCAGAGTGGTCTAATAATGGGATGCCAGTTCATTTGCATGTGAATCAGACGAGCGAATACTTCTAGAATATAGAGTAAGTCAAGAGAGGGGTCGCATTCTGGGGAGGGTCTTCTTTAAGTGGTGCTCGGTGCAGAAACCCTGTTCTGTGTAAGAAGGTCATATGGATCCTAGATATGATTAAAGAATGTAAAGGGTATAGTGATGATTTGGATCTCAGGAAATGTTTGGTATAGGACCCGTCCAAGTCTTGGAACGTCAAGACCTTCACTTATCCTGCCTAACAACCATCTCCATTTTTGACAATTTTTAGTTTTCTATATAATTTGAAAGCAGCTGCTATCGCTTTCCATTGACTTACATTAAGCGTAAAGACTGTTATATATACTAACATTTCTAACTGAGACCCTTTATTATTAATACCATTATTTTAATATTTATTTATTTAATGGACAAATCTAGAGTTTGTAAATATGTCGTAGTGAACATATAAGGGTTAAGTGTTAATTCTGATCCATGTTGTTTGTTAGAAGGCGGTGACACAAAAATGATTTTTATTAATAAACTAAATAGTAAAACTGAAATCAGGAGTTGTGATGATCAAAAACGAATAAACTGAGGAATTCATGGAGGCTTGATAGATGGATTAATTGCAAAGATATAAAATCTTAGTCGGGTCACTTTTGACCAGGTTGTGCATCAAAGGTTTAAGAAGTAAATGTACACTCTTGGTATATGAGGTGAGTTACCAAGCCCGGTCACTATAGGCACCAGTTCCGATGAGCTGTGCTCAAATTTCATGGCTCTCTTTCGTCCAACAGTTTAGTTCAATTGTTAGTACCGTCTGGATCTCCACCAGCCTTGGTTTCCACTGTTCAGTGCTTCAACCTGAAGTGATTCTGATGATTGATGGTTTTAACTTGAATGTTCCAGCACTAAGTTCAGAAATACTAGACCTCCTGCGCGGAAAACACTGACATCTTTAGTCACTGAAATGTTTCACAACAGTATGATAATGATCAAAGACCTGACTGGAATGTGAGCCATGCTTTTAAAAAACACACACAATAGTAAACAAATACAAACAGGCCGGAATATCAGGGCTTAATGTGAGAAACTAACTGATCTTATCTGTTATTTATGAGGGCTCTTCATAAACAGGACACCCTATTCTGGACTGTACTTCAACTCACATTTCAAATTTTGAATCAAACGGAAAAATGCAGCTCATTAACCCTTTGATCCACAAGCTAAGCAAACCCCTTCTAATGCACAGCATTGGACCTGTATTCATTTCCTATGTTACTGCATGTACTGCTGAATATCTATATGGTAAATGTACTGAAATCAGTTTATTTCATTATTTAATGTTCCATGTTTTCATAAAAAATCTTATTTGTAATTTTAAATCTTAATTTTAATTCTTATTTATTTACTTCATGAACAAAAACATTGTTTGTAAATATGTTCCTGACTGCAAATGTTTACAAATGTCAACAGTTCCCATCAAACTCCATAGTGAACTCATACAGGTTATGATTGTTCAGTATTATGATTGGTGGGTGTAACATTTCCCAAAATCAGGACCACCCAGGTTACATAGAACAGGGAGAACTTTCACTGATGTCTTCAATCACTCATAGATCCCACTTTTTACATGTACTGTGTTTGTTCATAAGATAATAACATGATAGGAGGACACGCATGGGTTTAAGGTTTTTATAGGCTTTGAAATAGTTTTGGGGGAAAAGTACTAAACATCAATTATTTAATTAAATAATTATTTATTTAATTAATTTTACTATCAATTATTTAATTTCCAATTATTGTATTATATCTGAAGAGCTGAAGAACAAAAGACACCTCAGTATGTTGGTAGTATTTGTACTGTTACCTTTTCATTCATACCTGTTAATTAGTTTCAAAATCCTTTATTGATGAACTGTATATATTTACAGAAGGAATCAAGAACCTACAAACCAGTACCAGCTCTGTGATTCCTGGTACCAGATTCTACACCTTCATCCTACATCAGTTACATCACCATCATTTTGTAAAGGAAACTAGTCCCACTGAATATGTCAGAACCAGTCTAACCACATTCATCAATCAATCTTCATTAAAGTTCTAGCACACCATCTGAAGTTAATCTAATCTATCTAAGAAGAAGCTCTAACTGGGATAAATGGAAAGATATATATGAGAAAACACATTCAATTACTACTTACATCAGTTATGGGTTATTAAATGGGGGCCATAACAAGAAGATACCTCCTGCTTTTCTGCTTCACTGTCCAGAACAGCTCTATGGAACAAGTCTGATTCTCATGCAGATATACTTGAGACCGTAATCATAGCCTCTCCACTTGTACCACAGGTTACCAATAGCAGGCAAGGTATCATCACGTCCCCCCAGATAAATACCATTAGGGTTGGTCTGGTGACAATTGCTGTACCAAAACCCACCGAGGTAAGATTTGGCACAGTTCAGAGAAGATGTATCCTGTTCTCTGTTGTAGGTGGAGAACTTCATTCCATTTTGTTCACTAAGAGCATCACCTGCAGGGAGGAGGACAAATTCACAACCTTCTAAATCTCACATATATTCTATACATGCACTCATCACTATTAATATTACAACCTTCTTAATTTAGAACTCTACCTAATCTCTCACTCACCTGCTCCTCCGTCAACGAAGCCGCCAACATGGAGCATATAGCCAGTAGCTTCAGAGTCCACGGAGAAGGAGGTGTAGAGGGCGTAAGCCTTTATCCCATCAAAGTCCTCCAGGTCCACTCTCAGCTGAAAGTTCTTCTTGTGGGTGAGAAGGTACAGGTTCTCCAGACCTGCAGATGAAAACACATATATTGATTAACAGTCATGAAAATGTTGGGATTGTAAAGAAGTTTCTATCAAGTTTATCTTTCCTACCCAGCCAGTATTCTCCACTCTTGTTCCCAAAGCCATTCCTGTATGGATCCCACGGCCTGTAGAAACTCACACTGCCATCCATTCTCCTCTGAAACACCTGAGAAAGAAGTTGAAATAGATGGGATGGTCAGGTAAGGGGTCACCGGCCCAATAAAGAAAGACTGTTGGCTGATTGAGCAGGACGGGCTGTTTTGTGTTTATTAGCAGCAGTTTGAAAAGATGCAGTGAAGCTTCTTGTGATGGCAGAAACTTACCTACACTGAAGAGAAGACTGATCTAATAACTACTATCTCTAATATGTTTACCTGTAACTCTTGTAGGGAATAAAGAGCGTGGGTCCTACAGGCAGTATCTGGTGTAATTTATCACCTCACCAGTTAATTCAGTATAAAATTACACACAAATGTGTAATGAGTGTAAATCACTTCTGTAATTAACGGGTTTGACTGCCAGTGACGACAGTCGTTTTTGTTCTAAAAGTGCTTCAGGCAAATTCTTGCATAGGTTTAGGGAGTGTGAGGTCATTGCAGATTTTCAGTAGTTTGTAATCACTAACAGGATGAAAGGCTTTTCCTAGTCAAATCCTGACTTTTATTTATTACATGATGGTGAAGACTTTATAATGAATCAACATAGAATATTATTCTCTGGGTTCACTGCAGCTTTCCAGTTTTGGTTTAGTCCTGATTTTAGTTTACAGAGATCCTGGTGCCTCAGTTTCAGTTTATAAAGATAAAGTGAAGCTTCTTGTGATGGTAGAAGCCCCCCCATTCCAGAAGACTGTACTTCACTCAATACTAACAGTACTAAAGGTTCAGTCATTCTAGACCACTAAAGTACATCAACAGTCCTGTAGTAGAGAAAATACTGAATGAGCCTCACAGTCCAGCCTCCTGATTGGTCATCATTGCTGTGCATTTCACAGTAGACCTCTACAGGAGTGTCACGTTCAGGGTAGATGGTGTACACGCCACTGAGCCGAGTGCCGTTCCTGTAGATCTCGTCACAGTCCTGAGGCAGCACTTTCACAAAAACAGGAGCAGAGCTGACCAGCAGGGGGAGCACTAGAGCTAACATCCAGCACACCTGCAATAAGAGAGATGAAGTTTCCAGTAAAGCAGGTTGTAGTTTTTGTGTATTTAAATAGTAAAAATAGTAAATAAGAAAGTACTTACTATTACCTACTTATTTACTTATTAAAACTAGACTGCTCATGACTGTTGCAACAAATTCAGTTTAAGACTATTTTTAAATTAAACTAAATTCAGTTTTGTGTTGAAGCTGAACTGAGACCAGTGAGATCAAACAACCAAAAACCAGTACATACAATAAACAATAAAAATCAGTAAATTACATACAATGAAGAACTCCTTGAAGGTGGTCCTGCTCACCATGATGATGATGATGATGATGATGATGATGAAGGCTGGGTTTTTTTCTCTGGTAATGAGAATAATATGTATAATAGTTGGTAAATAGTTTCTCCAGTAACACTGAATCAGGTTTAACACTCGATTGTGAGTGTCAGTCGTATTGATATGTTGAATCAGTTCGTGTGGTAAACAGTGTAGGACTGAAGACTTGCCTGTGATGAATGTAGGACTGTAGTCTATCAGTAGTGGTTCCTCTCGTCTGGCTCCCACCACTCTGTGCTCTGCTGGTTTAGACGGGTCTCTTATAAAGACCAGTGATGTGATGGAATCTGTAGAATTCAGATTTGATTCATTAACATCAGTATAATTATGAACGAGGAAGCTGAAACTTAGTATTTTAAGCTGCCAAATACATGTCAGATTAATTTACGAGTTTTAAATATCTCAGTCAAAGTTTTCTGCCAAAACAATTTCTAAACAAGACACAACTGGGGGCATGTTTCCTTGTACTGCGTCCAAGCATGACTGTCCCCCAGCTAGTACTGACTGCATGGTCAGTACTAGCTGGTTTACATCTAAAGACTTATTACCTTCACTTTAGCCATGGTACTGCATAACCAAGTAAATCAATCTCAATGTCTCAATTAAACTACAAGACATAAGCTTGTTACTGCCAGTTTCAAACCAGTAAACAGGGAGTTTACATCTAAAGACTTATCAACATTACTTCAGCCGTAGTGCAACTGGCATCCCTAATACATCAGCATTAACAGAAGTAAGAACACTGCTTGACCTGCTAGATTTGTCCATAAAACTACTTAAGCCTCTCAAAGAAGTTATATAACATTGTTAGGCAGATACTGTCGCCCCTTTCAAATAAACAAATTAACCCAATGAACACGTCAGTACCATTACTGCCTTTGTAGGCTAATAACATCCTTGCATTAGGCAGCAGTTTGCTCTGGCATGGAGAGTTCAACCAAAGTTGAACATGCTACTCTGGGAGACTGTAAGAGAACTTACAATACCATCATTCCTCACCATCTGATAGGATAACTGAGGCTGCTGGGCACCTCATTGGTTCTAATGCTTCTTGACCTCTGCAGTCTCTGACTCACTGACTCATGGAAGTGGTTTGAGTCCTATCTGGAGGAGCACTCCTACGAGGTAACATGCAGGCTCTCCATTAGTGTCCCTCAAGGCAAACTCAGCATGTCTAACTGACATCTCTTTATGAATAACAGCTCACCACTGTTTGAGGTCTGGATGGTAATTGGGTCTACTGCTGGTCACTCTGCTGACCCATTACTGGGCGGCAGTACAAACCACATCATAAGGTTTGCTGATGATACAACAGTGATTGGTCTTATCAGCAAGAACAATGACTCAATATACAGAAAACAGCTGGAGCGACTGACCGACTGGGGCAAAGTCAACATCCTGTATCTGAATGTGGACAAGACAAAGGAGACTGTAGTTGAACCTTAGGAGAGCACAGAGTGACCACTTTCTGCTCATCATCAACAACTCCTCTGTGGAGATCTGTTGATTTCACCCAGAGGAGGACCTCAACTGGACCCTGAACACCAGCTCCATAGCCAAGAAAGCCCAGCAGCCCTTTGTATTTCCTACAGAAGTTAAGGAGAGCTCATCTTCACCATCCTCACCACCTTCTGCAGAAGCGTGATAGAGAGCATGCTGATCAGTAGTATAACTGCCTGATTTGGAAACACCACAAAACCCTTTAGAGAACAGTGAGGAGAGCTGAAAACATCCCTGGTTACTCTTCCATCCATCACAGAAAGGAAAGACCACCAGTTTTGTAGACCCCGCACGAAAGTTCTGCAGCATCCAGTGTCTAATATCTCCTACACAATCTTCTATCTTATTTAATCTGGATTTATCATCTGGTTTGGCTGATATGTACAACTGTGTATCATCAGCATAACAGTGGAAACTAATTCCATGTCTATTTATATCTGAGCCTAATGGTAGCATATATAGTGTAAATAACAGAGGACCTAAAACAGAACCTTGTGGAACTCCATATTTCACTCTTGTATAATTAGATAATACATTATTTATCTTTACAAACTGAAAATGACCACTAATGTAAGATGTGAACCAGGATAACGCTGTTTCTGGGATTCCAACCATATATTCTAGTCTGTCTGAGAGAATATCTGATCTATAGTGTCAAAAGCTGCACTTAGATCGAGTAACACCAGTAGAGATACGTGGCCCTGATCAGAGGCAAGAAGAAGATCATTTGTTATCTTAACTAAAGCTGTCTCTGTGCTGTGATGTGGCCTAAAACCAGATTGGAATTTTTCATATATGTTGTTCTTATGTAGATGAGAACAGAGTTGTCGAGCTACAGCCTTTTCTAAAATCTTAGAGATTAATGGTAAATTGGAAATCGGTCTATAACTGGACAGTTCTCTGGGGTCAAGATTTGGTTTCTTTATCAGAGGTTTAATAACTGCTAGCTTGAATGATTTTGGTACATGTCCCAGACTAAGAGAAGAGTTAATCATTGTTAAAATAGGTTTAATTATAGCTGCAAATTTTTGTTGTCCTAGTAGCAGAATTTGAAGAAGAGTGAAGTTTTTCTAGTTCTGTCTCAGCGGAATGTTTCTAGTCTTTCTTCTACAACCACATTTTGTGTTATCTCCGCCAAACCAGATGATGGCTAGGTTTCCGTTAATGGTATGGGTTGAACTTTTTGTCTAATATTCTCGATGTTGCTATTGAAAACATCCATAAAGTCATCACTGCTATAGTTGGCGGTATAGTTGGTATTTGAGGTTCAGTAAGAATGGGATGTCACTTAAGTTCATATGCATGTGAAGGCAGACGAGCCTATACTAGGTAATACGAGGGAATATAGTGTAGGTGTAGCGGATGAGAATAAATAAAAGATTTTTTTTTTAAATTCACATAAAATTCCTCCCTAATTACATTTGTTATTTAAGTAAATGTTTCTTCATGTCGTTATGTTGTATATGCGTTCTATGTGGACAATTTGACGTTGAAATTTTGTGAGCTGAGAAGCAGACTTTTATTTTGGAAATACGCGAGTTCTCACTATTAGCGCAATTTCACTCTCTCCTCAGTTGGCGGTTAATCTCACTGAGGAGAGGTGGCTGTTTTTCTGTGCTTCTCGTAAAAAAACTGTTAAAGTTGTTTAAGCACTTTTAATGCACTGGAATTGGTTATCTGAAATGTATTTCAGTACTGAGAGTCACATATTAATGGTTTTTTGGTGCAGCGCTTTGTATAGAGTGTCTTTTAATCCGTGCAGCAGACTCCATGAGTTAATGGGTGTGTAGCTACCAGTTAAGCTAAAATGGCGTGTTTTTTTTCTCTCGCAGCTACTTGTGTGTGCGAGAAGACTCATTCCGTGCTGTACTTTTTTTGCCACTCTCATTTCATGCACAGGTACTGAAACAGTTCATTGTTTATTACAGCAGCTGTATTGTTCATCTTAAATTAGTCTTGCTCTATGAAATCTATTGTTTAGTAAATAAATATGCCATATTTAGAAGCCTCTCTTATGTGAATAGGGCAGTGTATTGTGTAGAGTTTAATTTTATATCACCAAGTATTTTATTTGTGGAAGAAATATCTATTTTTGTAACATAATATGCAACATTTGTAATTTTGTATTTAATCGTCTCTATTTTATATGTTTTTGTAAATCTGACGCAGAGGAAAAAAACTATCTAATGTAATCCTGAGTTCGTGGTTAATCTCACTGAGGAGAGCTACTTGTGTGTGCGAGAAGACTCATTCCATGCTGTACTTTCTTTGCCACTCATTTCATGCACAGGAGAGTGAGAGAGAAAATAAACTTCAACTGTATGGCAGAGTGCGTCCAGTTCTTCCATCCTATTTCACAACGTAGAGGGTTCCAAGGGGGCGTGGCCAGGTCAACTTGGACAGAGACACACCCACACAAACCCGGCTACATAGGTTTTTTTAAATAGTTTATTAAATAGTTTTTAAATAGTTTTTGGGTTAACATGTTATTAGAGTTGCCCAAAATATAATTTTCTTGTGATGTAATCAGTGTTTACACTCAGGGTGTACACACCCATGTGGTAAACAGGAGAATGTCTGACATCCTGGTTGACCAACATTTACTTAAGTGACATGGTTATATAACAGTATGGTTCTTTAAAGGAAGTTTCTATTCCAGTAATGATCATTAACACACTGCCTCAGGCTTAATGTTTTGTTTTTTTTTTTTTACAGTGGACGTGATTTATTTGTTTTGTCTTCAACAAAGAGTGCTTAAAATGTGACTGAACTGTAAACTTTATATAAGCTAACATTGCTACCGACCGGTTACACTCCTTTCTTTCCTTTCTTTCTCACCCAGAGCCAGCTCCAAGACCCCAACCAGTCTAGCTTCAAACAGACACCCTCAACAAAAAACTGCCTTCAGAGCAGTGACTGAGAATCTCCAGGAAACAAGATCAGCCAAACTGCCATTGGTTCTAATGCTTCTTGACCTCTGCAGTCTCTGACTCAATGACTCATGGAAGTGGTTTGAGTCCTATCTGGAGGAGCACTCTTACGAGGTAACATGCAGGCTCTCCATTAGTGTCCCTCAAGGCAAACTCAGCATGTCTAACTGACAGCTCTTTATGAATAACAGCTCACCACTGTTTGAGGTCTGGATGGTAAAAGCTTTAGAACCTGTACAGGTAGAGGCAGTCTCTGACTGAGTCATATCACAATGCTGGTACATCTGGATGACACTGTGGTGGAAGAACAAAGAGGAGAACTGATTGGTGTCAGATGAGGAGGAGGCCCTGATGGTCAGTCAGTCTTCCATCAGCAGGACAGGATGGCGAGGTTGTGAGGTATTTCCGAGTGTGGCTGGCGACTCCATCAGATCTAATTATAACAGCATGAAGTAAAAGGAAAGACCCAGAAGACAACAGAGACATGAGAGTACCCTGAGACACAGGGATCCCCCAACTCCACCTTCAACAAACCTATGTGGTGGAACACCCAGGTGCTTGTCCAGTGTCCTATCATTTCAAGGCTAAACCACTGCAACTCACTCCTGGCTGCTACTTTGCAGGACTTGGAACTGATCTAGAATGCAGCTCCATGGCTCGTCTTTAGTCTTTACAAGTTCACTGATGTTCACTGATGCTGGGCTCTCGTCACTGGCCTATAGCTGCTCACACCAGATATAACTCTGATGCTTATGAGGCTGAGAATAAACCAACCCTACGTAGCATACGGAAATAGTCAAGAGCTGATCTGTACCTTGAGCCCTTTGAGCTCAGCTCAAAGGTTTGATCCTTTAAGATACTCGGAATTCAAGCATGAGGACATCCAGATGGTGGAATGAACCTCCTCTGGATGTTCTAACAACACATTGTTCTGTAAATGTGCTGCACAGAACGCCACAGAAGTTCTGATATTGATTTTGCAGCTTTGAATTATCTTTCCTTTAAACTAGCCCCTAATCATGCAATCAAGGAATCCTTAGGTCCTCATGTTTATGCTGTAGTCTTTTGTGATCTTCTGCTGCTGGTGCTGACCAGTATAGGGAAAGTCTTTCAGTTCTGAATTGAATTCTCTTACACTTTCTATTTCTTTTAACAACACAGTGCCTGCTTTTCAGCAATTATATGTGTGGAAACAAACCTAGTAACCTACATCTCTTAAAACAATAACCACTGAGTAGAAGAATAACACCAAAGCAAGTTTCTTCTATAGTTTCGTCTCTTCTCCATCTGTCCATTCTTCCATTAATTAAATTTTTTTTGTTTGTTTACCTAACCATTGACCTATTTATATTTATGTTCATATATATATATATATATATATATATATATATATTTATATTTATATATATATTTATGTTTATCAGCTGAAAATACATATTACACCTACATAATACATCCAGTGACAGTTTCAAAATGACTTGACATCATTTACCTCTCTTTCTCTCTCTAGTTGTTTCTTTCACATCTCCGTCCTCACTGTTAAGAGAAAAAGTATAGCACATCATAAAAACTGTATTAGCTAAAATTCAACCAAATATGAATAAAAAATAAAAATGCAACTGTACTGTTTGTGGCCTAAACTGAGCCGCTAGTGAACACAATGATTTGCAATTTTCACACATAATATTTTATTTGCGCTCATAAACTCATAGCCTTGGTATATGTTAACCTAGAGTATGTGTGATCCAGTGGTTTGTTTGTTTTACTACAGCTATTAATACAATTAAACAGCAAATGGCTATATTAACAAGTTAAAAAAGAAAACTCCTGAAACAGATTTGGGGTAAACATGTTTGTAGAGTTACCCAGAGTTCAACTTTCTTGTGAAGTAATCACTGCTTACATATGACACTCAGGCATGTACAAATCCATGTTGTTAACAATAAATGTCTGACATCCTGGTTGGCTAGCATTCGCTTGATTGACATGGTTTTGTAACAATGTTGTTCCTCAAAGGCGAGTTTCTTAGTAAGTTTCTTAACCATCATTAACATACTTCCTGTGGCTTAATGTTTTGGTTTTGATGAGATTATTATTTTTTTTTTACAGTGGGTGTGATTTTCTGGCCCTGTGCAGGAATGTTGTGGTTGAAAGGTATATAGAAGGTGTATGTGTGTATATATATATATATATATATAACTCCACTGGATCCCATCCCATCCACATTGCTCCAGTCGGTCTTAGTATGGACTTGCTGCCCTTCATCAGATCATGTTCCATCAGCATTTAAGACCATGAAGGTTGTTCCCATCCTAAAGAAGCCAACATTGCTACCGACCGGTATCACTAACTGTTTTCCTCTCTCACCCAGAACTCACCAAGCCTCTGTCAAAGCCTCTGGTCGTGTTGGTCGATATCACGGGCATCCTCGTTCATGCCTCCCATTGCCTTCTTCAGCTCTAATCTACCTTCTCACTCTTGTCATGACCTGGTGTAAGGTCAGGAGTGGATTCTCCCCCCTGACCTCTGCCAGACCAAACACCGGACATCTTTCAACCAGAAAAGTGCAAATTTATTGTCCACAAAGGAGTGATGGATGGGACACTGGCTTCAGGGACGGGCAAACGCCAAAATAACAAACATAACAACTGAAGTAAGAAATCGAACTAAACTGAAAACAAAGCAAACAAAAATACCCCTAAATACCCCTAACTACCCCTAACTCGCTACCACAAACCAGGAGAAAAGGGTAGATAAACAAAAGGCACCCCTACGTCCCACAGAGATCTTATGGAACCTAACAAAGCTGTAGGTAAATGGAAAGATGTGGTGGAAGTGCCGGGCTGGTCTGGAGTTGTTTCAGGTCAGGTTAAAGGAGAGAACCCTGAACATCTTCCCAAGATGGCTGCTTGATGATCTTATATACCACTAGGCTCCCCCTAGTGGTAAGTAGTAGACCTGCACACAAGGACACGCAACAACATGGCCGCCAATAGACATAAAAAAAGCTATTATGACCAAGAGGTCGTAACACTCTCCAAACTCCAACTCCCAGCCTGCACCAGCCAATAACATGACCAAAGACTCTCTGTCAGCTAACTACCCCATATCAGCCTCACCTACATACTGATTGCTGTGTCTGTCCCTGTACAACCTCTCTGTGTGTACTTTCTAAGCATTACTCCAGTTCTGTCTGGGACTAGTAGGCGTATCTTGTGTTTCTAGCGTGTCTGGTTTGACCTCCTTTTGATGTTGACTGTTTGGCTTACCCATTGTTCGCTGCGTCTTGGTATTCGACCCTGGCTTATTTTTTGGTATCTTGTTCTTACGCTCATGTTTCTACCTGCTATCTTTTTGATCTCTGCCTGTCTGAGTATGATATTGGAATACCCTTTTTGTAAAAAACTTGTTTACTCATAAATGACTTCACAAACTGCATGTACATCTTTAATGGTGAGCAGGCGAGCGAGGTGGAGACACATGCAAGCGTTGTTTACTGGAGTAGTAAAGTAGTCAAATAAAACCAGATATACAAAATATCTAAACACTCAGCAGAGAACACAAGACAAAAATCAAAGAGTAACATCACATCAGACATCACATCTAACTCACGGAGTACAAGCAGCACACAGGAAACTAGGAACACCTGAGCCAGGGAGAAGCATACAACCAAAACAGAAGCACATGGAACATGACACAAACAGTGAAAAGAATCAGAGCGTGACAACATCAAGTTCTTTTTGCCAAGCTGTAGAATAAATAAGGTTTTTATTTACATTTTAGATTTATATTTTACTACTTGATAGCTTTAATTATATCTGGCGATACAATACGTATCAGGATACAGTGATCATGATTCAATATATTCGTGATATATTGCGATACTGTAAGTAAAGTGATTTACTGTGATTTTTCAAATCCTACTATTAAAACACACCACTGTATGAACAGGTTTATCAATGTTTACAATAGCACTGCACCCTTGTGCTGCTTGTTAATGTTGGAGTGGAGCTGAAAATGGATTACAACACTGCCATCTAGTGGTCAGAGGTTTAAACACCACACACAATGATTCACTGTCTGCCAGAAATCTGCGTATCGATACTGTGTTTTTGAGAATCGATACAGTTTCACTAAACATAATATCTCAATATTCAATATTTTTTACGCCCCTGATATATATATACACATTTGTAAATTTCATAGACCCACATTTTGTTCACAATCGAACACAGAACAACTACCAAGTTTTGGAAGTGAGACATTTTAACAGATCTCAGAAACGTTGGGACAGGATTATGTCTACCATCGACTCTTAAATTTTTCTTCCAGCTATGTTTTTATTTTATAAGACCACTTTTTCCAGACTTTTGTTGCTCCTGTCCTAATTTTTTTTAAATGTGTTGCTGCATCAAGTTTAAATGAGTTCATAATTTTCATGAAATATTAAAATGTCTCACTTTAAGCATCTGATATATGTTCTATTGTAAATAAACATTTAAGCTAAGTTAACTTGTTTTTACATTTTACACAGCATCCCAACTTTTTTGGAATTGGTGTCGTACATGTAGCATTTGTACTGCAAGTGTTTTAATGACAGTTAGCTGCACAGTTAAATTATCAGTGCTAATGGGTTGTTCATGTCACTAAAACACAAGTATATTCTACATAATGTAGTACAGAAATACTGTAACCCATCAGACCCGACTGAAGTGGGAGCTATATATGTATATATATATATATATATACAGTCCACTGTATCAGCTCCACTGACCATACAGGAGCTCCACTTACAGACTGTAGTTCATCTGATTCTCTGTATACTTTATTACTCTGTTCTTTAATGATCAGGACCCCCACAGGACCACCACAGAGCAGATACTATTGGGGAGGTGGATCATTCTCAGCACTGCAGTGACACTGACGTCGTTATGGTGTGTATGTTGTGCTGGTGTGAATGGATCAGACACAGCAGTGCTGAAAATGACCCACCACCCTAATAGTACCTGCTCTGTGGCGGTCCTGTGGAGGTCCTATAGCTCCTATATGGTCAGTGGAGCTGATAACCTGGACAGTGTACAAGGAGGTGGTTTTAATGTAATGGCTGATCGGCGTTATGTCACTTTCCTGAAGACTTATTTACTTTTAAGAGTTAAGAGCTTCCAGTTTTAGAGTGAACGCCGGCAGGAGTGCTGCCGCTGCTCGCCGGTAATTTTTCTAATTTTTCTTCTTTTTTTTTTTTTATTTAAATTTTAAGTTTTAACTTTTTAAGTTGTCCTGCGGTCGTGTGAACCAAGTGGACAAAATTTTTATCTATTTTGGCACGATCAACAGCTTATTACGCCAAGATTCCTGCTTGAGTATACGGACTAGCACCTCCTCGGTTTTGCCTATCGAGCTTCACCTGCCTTTACTCACCTGCTCAAGCTACTTGAATTTCTGCCTACAATGTTAACCGGCAGGATACATATCTGGTCGGTGCTTCTCTGGTCCCTTTTGGCATTTATTCATCAACCCGTGATGGGTATGCTCCAGTACTCTGCTGCTGAGCTCCTCCGGCTGCGTCTTCACCTGTCTGCAACTCCACCGGCTTCATTACTCCTTCACTCGGATATAGTTTTCCTATATCCATCGTGGGTCTCGCAGGAATGTCCAAGAAGGCACGACGAGAACAATAAAATCCATCTGGTCTACTTCACGTCGCCCCTCACGCAACATCGGCCGGGTTGCTGACCATAGTGTGCTAGCTTAGCCCGGTCGGCTGACACTCCCGCAAAATGTGATAATTCCACTGTCAAGTTCGGTCTGCTTAACATCCGCTCACTTACGAGCAAGATCTCATCCAGGATCTCCTTACTGACCGTGAACTTGACTTTCTCTGTTTGACCGAGACTTGGCAACAACCCAATGATTTTTCCCAACTTAATGAATCCACTCCTTCGGGGTTTGTTTACATTTGTCAACCTCGTGGCACCAGTCGGGGAGGGGGTCTCGCGATAATTCACCGCGAGAAGTGGAAAGTCTCACCGGTGTCTGTTCCTGCTTTCTCCTCCTTTGAATCGACTGTGTGTCAACAGTCTGGATCCACTCCTACCATCATTCCAACTGTCTACCGTCCCCCAAAACCTAACAACGACTTTTTAAATGATTTTGCCTCTTTGCTTACATATCTGTCTACTCTCTCACCAAACAATATAGTGTTGGGAGATTTTAACACTCATGTGGACAATACCAATAACCCCCTTACTAAAGACTTTACATCTTGTCTTGAGGGTTTTGGATTCCAGCAGTACACTGATGTTCCCACCCACTCTAAGGGTCACATTTTGGATTTAATCTGCTGTTCTGGTGTCTCCCCTTCTGACCATACAGCAGATGAACTTCCTGTAACTGATCATTTTCTTCTTTCATTTAATGTTAGACTTCCAGACTTTTCCATTACTAAGCTTTCCCGCCTTATTTCTTTTTGAAATATTAAGGACATAAACTTGGATTCTCTTTCCTCTAGTATTCACTCCCTCATGGACATTCATAATTTAACTACCCCTGAAGAGCTGGTTTCACATTATAACACTGGACTTCATTGTATACTCAACTCCCTTACTCCGCTAAAAACCAGGCTTGTTACGTTTTCCCATTCTGCTCCCTGGTTTACGCCTGAACTCCGGCTCATGAAAGCCAGAGGACGGCAACTTGAGCGGCTCTACCGGAAAACTGGATTAGTTGTCCACAAAGACATTTATAAAAATCACATGTTACATTACAAAGATTGTGTTGTTCAAACTAAATCTAAGTACTACAGTGGTATAATTTGTTCTTTGTATTCATTCTATAAGAATATCACACGAGCCCCGGACTCTCTACCACTTCACCTGTATTCAGCTGCTTTTTGTAATTCTCATGTCATTCTTTGACAGGAAAATTCAGAAGATCCATCAGCATCTTAGTTTACAACCTACCTCCGGTATTAATTTTAAATTTTTTCCCCCCCTGCTCATTCTTCCTCTTTCTTTCAGCTCCCTACTAACTCAGAAATTTCAGCTATTATTTGTAAGTCTAATTCATCCACCTGTCAGCTGGATCCGCTCCCCACATTTTTGGTTAAAACCTGTCTCCCTTCCCTGCTCCCTCTTATCTCTGCCATTATTCACTCCTCTCTCTCCACTGGAACTGTTCCGGCATCATTTAAAACAGCTGTAATAACTCCGATCCTGAAAAAACCTGGTGCTGATCCCACCAATTTCAATAACGTACGTCCAATTTCTAATTTACCTTTCATTTCTAAAATTCTCGAGAAAATAGTAGCAACTCAACTCCATGCTTATTTATCTCATAACAATTTGTACGAACAGTTCCAATCTGGATTCCGCACTTTTCATAGCACAGAAACTGCACTCCAATGAATCACCAATGATCTCCTTATGGCAGCTGATTCTGGTTTACTTTCTATTCTCATCCTTCTTGACTTGAGTGCAGCATTTGACACAATCTGTCATACCATCCTCCTTAATAGACTTTCCATTGGTATGACTCCTTTAAATTGGTTTAAATCATATCTTTCTTGCCGCACTCAGTTCATTCAGCTTATAACTTTTACTTCTCAGCCCTCTTCTGTCACTTCAGGTGTGCCCCAGGGCTCTGTCCTGGGGCCCCTCCTTTTCATTATTTATCTCCTTCCCCTTGGCCATATCTTTCGCAAATACAATGTTAACTTTCACTGTTACGCGGATGACACCCAGCTCTATCTTGCTTGCAAACCCACTTCTAATCTCCCACCCTCTTCCCTTACTGACTGCTTGGCAGACATAAAATCTTGGTTTTCTTCAAATTTACTTAAACTGAACAGTGACAAAACGGAGGTTATCCTCATCGGTACAAAATCTACACTATCCAAAACTGACAGTTTTTCTCTTGATATTGATAACTGTTCTGTTTCCCCTTCCCTGCAGGTAAAGAGTCTGGGTGTCGTCCTCGACAGTAATCTTTCATTTCAATCTCATATCAATAACATCACCCGGTCTGCCTATTTTCACCTACGTAATATTAACCGTCTTCGTGCTTTTCTTACTCCCCATACCACCGCTATCCTTGTTCACAGCCTTGTCACCTCCCGCCTTGATTATTGCAACTCTCTCCTTTTTGGTCTTACTCACAAATCTCTCCTAAGCTTCAATTGGTCCAGAATTCTGCTGCCCGTATTATCACCAGAACGCCTTCCATTCATCCCATCACTCCTGTTCTGCAACAGCTCCACTGGCTTCCAGTGAAATTCCGCATTGATTACAAAATCCTTCTACTTACATTCAAGGCTATTCATAATCTCTCTCCACCATATCTTTCCAATCTTCTCCACGTTGTTACTCCTTCTCGCACCCTTAGATCATCCTCTTCCATTCATTTGACTGTCCCCTCTGCTCGTCTCACTACCATGGGGAGTAGAGCTTTCAGTCGCTCTGCTCCCCAGCTCTGGAATTCTCTACCATCTCACATAAGGAATATAAACTCACTTTCACAATTCAAGTCCACACTCAAAACCCATCTGTTCAAGACTGCCTTTTCCATTTGATTGAAATCTTTTAATGTTGTATATTCTTGTTTTTATCATCTTATTATTGTTTGCTATTTTGTATTTTTGTAAGGTGTCCTTGAGTGACAGAAAGGCGCCTATTAAACAAAATGTATTGTTATTATTATTATTATAAGAGTTAAATTTGTGTACAATTCTAAGGTGATCAAGGTTTCTGTAATCCACATGTTTGCCAAGGCTTCTTCATACCACTCATAAAAAAATAACACATTTATTTAAAAAAAATTATGATGATTAATTTGTCAGTAAAATTGAGCTGAAGAGTGAAAAGAAAAAACAGAATCAAAGATACAGGGTCTGAATCAACTTTATTAACAAAGATCCATCCAGTTCTTGCTCTACCTTAACCAAATATTCCCACATGACCAAGAAAAATTAGTAAACATTCCTATCTGAACTTTACTTCCAGGTTAGACAAAATGGTAAGGCTGAATTGTTAAAAGCATGTTTTTGACTTAGTGAACTATGTATCTGATGTATGATTCAAAACTGAACTGGTTTTGTATTTTAATATTCTCGTAGTCTTCATTATTTATAATTGCATAGAGTTCCGTTTCCCAGATCTTCACATGTATAAATAGTTGGCTTAACTTTCAATACATCATACAAAAGGCTCAAAAACATTATTCTACAAAAGTTATCAAAAGTTATTGGTCAGTGAAGTGCGTTGTTAGGATTTGGGTTGGGGTTTGGTGTAGGGTTTGGTTTATGGTTTGGGTTAAAGTTTGGGGTAGGGTTAGGGTTTGTGGTAGGGTTTGGATTTTAGTTAGGGTTGGGGTAAGGTTTGGGGTAGGGGTAGGGTTGGGGTAGAGTTAGGGTTGGGGTAGGGTTTTATACACCTTATAAAACTTTCTAGAATATGTTATAAGTTATTATTTTCAGTTATTTAACCAACAATATCAGCTACAGTAGCAATTGTCCAGGACTTAATTTATATATAGCTATATATACACCTTACAACACTTTCTTGAATGGGTTATTAATTTACTTATTTTCATAAGTTATTTTACTAACAACATGGGCTATGGAAGCAACTGTCCAGGATTTAGTTTATAATATAAATCCTATATATATGCTGTTAAAAACTTTCTTGAATGAGTCATTAATTAACTCATGAATTTTCATAATTTACTTTACCAACAACATCGGCTACAGAAAAAAATTGTATGGTTTAGTAAGATAAGTAAACTTTTGATATTCTTTCTCTTTATTTACCAGGTTGCTCTCCAAAAACCTTTTGAATTTACAAGCTTATATTTCTTAGTGATTGAATGTATAAGTATATACATAAATGTAAATATATTCAAATATGACATTACACATTACTTGGTTTCCCATAGAAGTGAAGCATCTTGTGGATTCATATCATAGAATGTTCTAAATTTTTGTAGGAAAATCTGATTTAAATTTGACTGTTTTTTAAGAATTGTTGACAGTCTCCAATGCCTACATATGAATGTACAATTTACCATTTCATGATCACAGATTATTATATTTTTTATATGGTTTGATAGAACTAATAAATTACCATTACCTGATGGATGAAGTTCTCTAGACATTAAGATCTAAGTCATTACATATACCATTGATCATTTTGACTTGAGCAGCATGCACTGCCCCCTTGTGGGAAATAATTTTTAAGAACTTAAGATGCTTCTATTTCTTTAAATGGATTTCCTGCAGTAGCGCTGCATAGCATTTCTGCCCCATGATGCTTTACTGCACCAAAGTTAAAGTCAGGTCTCACATTAACCTAAACCTACTAAGTACTTGTGAGTAAAATATATAAACAAGGAGTTGTCCTGCTGCATAACAAGCAAGACATACTGTTCCATGTTTGTAGTGAATTTCTACCATGAACAGTGAACCAGCAAAAGGAAGAACCCGATATTGTAAACTGTAAAAATCAGTTTCAAAAATCTTTTAATATAAGTTGTTAAAACTCTGTACTTAACTTTTTTACTGTGAGCATCAAGGCAAATAAACTGCCAAATAAAAGTAAAAAAAGTGAAAGTTTTGGGGAAAACCTGTAATCAGAGATCCAGGAACAACTTTTTCCGCTGATATAATAAGTATGAAGGTAATGATGATGTATGTAAGTCTCACTAAGAGGTACACGACCAGACAGTAGTCTCTGAGGGTCTTTCTGTCATTGGAAACGTTGGAATGTCTTTATTTCTGTACAGTAATCAGAGATTTGTATTTTACATTAATTTTTCCAGATTTTGGGATTGTTCATATACAGTGGCATAAAAAAGTTTGGGCACCCTGGCCAAACTTTCTGTTACTGTGAAAAGCTGAAGAGAGGGTGACCTGATCTCTAAAAGATATGAAGCTGAAATATTCTTTTCAGTGTTTCAGGCAAAAGTTGTATATGTTAGCTTTATTTGAAACAAACTGATCTCAGACACTCTACTGCACAGCTAGTAAGAACAGGTTTATTAGAATGTTGCACTCAATGAAACTTGGTGATGGTCAGTGTCCACTTCATGTAAGACACATAATATGAATGTATCAGGCAGGAAAACAAACTGCAATGCAGCTCACATGAAATTACATAAGTACTTGTACGTATGTCAAACACAATCCCTGCCAGAAAAGCAGAATGATAACATAAACGTCAGTGCAGACAGAGCAGGACATCATACTGTCTACTGGTAACCACTTGTGTGAGGATGTTCCTGTGTGATGATTTCATCACAGGACAAAGTTCCAAACATACTCAGCAGTTAACAGGAATGGTGGAGGTCAAGTTGAGGTCTGGGAGATGCTTGCGGGATTGTGTTTCCCCACTCAAACACAAAACGCAGCATCAGAAGTTGGCACCTCTAAACAAGCCTGAGGCGTTTTGGAAACGAGTCCTGTGGGTTGATCAAGTTAGAGCTGTTTTGGCTTGTGTTGCTGCCAACATTTTACTGGTAGAGGGCAGCACTGGCAGAATGGTTTCAGTTCAATACCTGCAAATTCTGGAGAAAACATCACCGTCTGTAACAACAAAGCTAAAGAGGAAATAAGAATAGTGATCCTAAAGCTTAAAATCCAGTGGACTACCTGAAGAGGAGCCTCCATAGTAACATCCCCCCACTCTAAGTATCAAAGATTTGCAGACGTATCCTACCAGATCAGTGTATACAAAACATTCCAAAAATATTGCAGATCTAGAAGCTTTTAGCAAGTAAGAATGAACAAAACTCAGCCCAGACAGAACTGAAGGAAAACATGTTTTTTTTTCTCGATTTTAATGTTTCTACATCATTTGAAGGCAAGAGCTGTCATTTACATAATTTGAGAACGTCATGATGAATGAACCAATGGAAATGCTCAAATGTCACTTGGAGAAAATTCTGGTTCCACAGACTTACACTGAAAGTTAAGGGAGTTTTTGTAATCTCCTGTAAAGTTAATATTATTTTGGATAGAAAAGATGTTGAAAAGATGTCAATCTTGAAAACACCAGTAATTATTACATAACCTAAGATGCTCCTATTTGACTAAAGTGATTCCGTGCAGTAAAACTATGTGAACATTTTCTCTGAGCTAGTGTTGTAAAGCATTTCTGCCCCATGATGGTTCACTGCATTAACCTCGACCCACTAAGTACTTGTGGAGTAAAATATATAAACAAGGGGTTTCCCTGCTGCATAACAAGCAAGAGATATTGTTCCATGTTTGTAGTGAGGTTCTACCATGAACAGTGAACCAGCAAAAAGAAGAATCCCCCAATTGTAAATATGACCAGTTTCAAAACAACTTCAGTGCAAATTTTGTTCACAACAAACATTCTACAGGTGTACCATGACAAACTATCTCAATGTTCTAACACTGTACTGTAGTTTCTACCCTGAACAAACAGTTTTCTTTCAAAATAAGTTGTTAAAATTCTGTTCAACATAAAATGGTTGACATTCTTACTTATTATACACACTACAATAGTACATACTATATTAACTTAGCTTTTGTTTACTGTGAGCATCAAGCAGTTAAACTGAAAGTAAAAATAATTGAAAGTTTTGGGCAAAAAACCTGTAATCACAGGTCTCAGAAGAACTTTTTCCGCTGATGAAATTAGTGTTTATTTCTAACACACAGAAACATCTTCACCCACGTGGTTACCAGTAGAAAGATTGATATTCTAGTCAGTCTGCATTCATTCACTGGTACTGGACAAGAATGTAGTCAGTAAATAAGGGTAAGTAAACAGTGGCTGTAACTGGAGTCCACAAGTACATGCGTATTACGTATATGTATTGTCTTTGAGTGAGTCGTAAAGGCAGCATGTCCAGTAGATCTCTCACCAAGAAGTGAGGTGTGTAAATAAACACTGATTCTTTATGTAGTCAGCAGTTAACAGGAACAGTGGAGGTCAAGTTGAGGTCTGGAAGATGCTTGTAGGATTGCAGTTCCCCACTCCACCACAAAACTCAGCGTCAGGAGTTGGCACATCTAAACACGCCTGAAGCCTTTTGGACACAATTCCTGTGGGCTAATGAAGTGGAACTGTTTTGACTCTTGTTGATTCCAGTAACTCGGGGAACATTTCACTGCCACATGGATAAGGAATTGCACTTGCATTGATTGGTTTTTGAGTTTAATACCTGCAAATACTGCAGGCAAACATCACTGTCTTTAAAAAATAAAACAAAAAGTGGGAAAAAAGAGGATAATGATCCTAAACACCGCTAAAAATCCAGTGGAAAACCTGAAGAGGAGCCCCCATAGTCACAGTCCCCCAATCTAAACATCAAGAAAGATCTGTGGACGGACCCTAAAAGAGCAGTGCATATGAGACAGCCAAAGAAGGGTGACCAAAACTGAACACAGACAGAACGATTCTAAACTGCAAATACATGTATCTGTAGTCTTTCAACAAATACTGTTATTTACTACATAATTTGAATGCCCTTCACATTGTATGAAAATTTCATGACTAACAGACCAATAGAACTGCTCCAAAGTAGCTTGGAAAAAAGTCTGGTTCCATCGACTTACATTGAACGTAAAGATGTTTTGCTCATATCTGTCCATATATATTGTTTGTGTGAACTTAAGATGCTTCTGTTTGTCTAAAGTGATTTCCTTCAGTAGCACTATGTGTATATTTTCTCTGAGGTAGCGCTGCAAAGCATTTCTACCCCATGATGCTTCACTGCACCAAAGTTAAAGCCAGGTCTCACATTAACCTAAACCCACTGAGTACTTGGTGAGTAAAATATATGAACAATAGGTTTCCCTGCTGCATAACAAGCAAGATACTGTTCCATCTTTGTAGTGAATTTTTACCAAACAGTGAACCAGCAAAAGAAAGAACCCGATATTGTAAACATGACCAGTTTCAAAACAACTTCAGTGCAAATTTAGTCCATTCTGCAGGTGTACCATGACAAACTCTCTCAATGTTCTAACACTTTAATTTCTACACTCTTAACTAAACTTTCTAATATACACACATTTCTAACACTGTATTTTCTACACTGAACAGAAGGGTTTTTTCAAAATAAATGGGTAAAACTCTGTTCCACATAAAATAGTTGACATACTTACTTATTATGTACACTATACTAGTACATACTATACTAACTTAACTTTTTTACTGCGAGCATCAAGCAATTAAACTGCAAGTAAAAAAGTTTTTGAAAGTTTTGAGGAAAACCTGTAATCAGAGATCTCAGAAGAACTTTTTCTTCTGATGAAATCAGTGCTTATTTCTGACAGAAACATCCCCATCCACATCATTGCCAGTAGAAAGTCTGCATTCACTCTTGATGGCGTGACGTCTTTGAAAGCAAGTTTCTGCTTCCTGCAGTGATCATTATCACACTACTCTTTATTTTTGGCAGGAGTTCTACCTGCTTGTTAAGCTGGTACTGGGTTTTTTCTGTGTGGCTTGTTGATCAGTATAGAGATTCTTAATTGGAACAATAAAATTTTCTATTATTCTCGTTTTTCTGGGGACATTCTGTAATTTTATGTGGACCATAATGTGTAACATAATCAATGAAACATTTTGAATTTTCCTCAAACTCCTTGCCTTTTTAAGTGATCCAGTGAGCATCTGCAACGATCTCTTGTTCCTCTGCCTTTCCTGAGTCCTGCTGTCTGTCTGGGAGTTCTCTTTCAGTGTGAGGCTCTAATCTGCACTGGATTCTCTGGAGCATTACTTGCTGTTAAATTGTACCATAGCTTGTACACTCTTCAGTTTTTCAATCTGTCATTAGGAATCATCTTCCAGTGCGCTGCAGACTGGGGGCACTGGTGAGAGCTCTGGGTAAAAGTTATTTATGAGTTATCTCTGTCCAACAAAAAACGCAAATAGCAACTTTACAGGAGAGGACAAAAAGTGTCTTTACTTTTTTTAATGCCAGTCAATGAAACCAGAAGCTCTTTTGGAGGGTTTCTATTGGTCCATTAGTCATCAATGCCAATATAAATGACAGCTGTCATATGAATATGATATAATATTATAAAAATGAAAAAATGTTGTATAATATTGTATTTTAGACATTGCAGTATATATATATATATATATATATACATACTGCTGAATTATCTTCATGATTTTATAATCTTCATAATATTCTTGTGTATTCTAATATTAAATATTCTGTTATATAGCTGACATCAACAAAAGTGTGTTGGCAGTTGATTATTCTTTTTGCTGTGAATTTGATTTATTTTTCTTTGAACTGTTATGACTTGTGCATTGACATCTCATATACTTCATTTTCTTTACAGGTGTTGTTTTTATGTGTTCTTAGTAAAAGCTCGTGCAAATTCTTGGTTTATCTCTTTTAAATCATCTTTGTCCTTCTCGCCTGTATATTTTATCCAGCTTCTTAAACCAGGTCTTTGAGTGTGCATGTTAGGCATTCCAGGCCATGTCTTTGTAACTAAACTGGTGCTCATCCATCAGATGCAAAGAATTTAACATATACGGTTTTAATTAAACTCATCCAAAAATGTTTTGCTGTTAATTTGCATTAATTGAAGAATAAAGCCCACCAATTGAATATTGATTATAATATATTATTATTATTTTAATCTATTTTTGTTATAACTATTATAGCATTTGTTTACTTAATTATTACTTATTTATCTATTTATTTAATATTGATTTTTTTTTTTTACTTAGTTATTCTAGGGGGTATGTAGGGTATGTGTTTACACTCTTTGTTCAAGTGTATAAAAATCTTGGTGTTTAGACATGTTTGTATTGTCTTCTATTCATGTTGGTTAGTACGCTTGTCTTTGTGTTTGTGTATGGGGGTGCTTGGGTATATGTTTTAATCAACACAATTGCATTTTTATAAATTAAAGATGGGGTCTGTGTGGGGTTTGTTTGTTAAATTGGGAGGGAAAAAATGTAAAGCAAGGACCAAAAACTGATTATTACTTATGCTTTGAATGAAAAGTAAAATTACATTTTTCTTTTTTTCTATTAAAATTGAAGAATGACAAGTACAATAACTTTCGTAATTAACCCTTTGATGAACAACCTGGTCAAAAGTGACCCAACTGAGATTTTATTTCCTATAAAGAACAGTCTATATAGTGATCTACACAGAACAGTCTATATAGTGATCTACACAGAACAATCTATATAGTGATCTACACAGAACAGTCTATGTAGTGTTCTACACAGATAGGTTTATATAGTGATCTACACAGAACAGTCTATATAGTGTTCTACACAGAACAGTTTATATAATGATCTACACGGAACAATCTATATAGTGGTCTACACAGAACAGTCTATATAGTGGTCTACACAGAAAAGTCTATATAGTGTTTTACATGGAACAGTCTATATAGTGATCTACACAGAACAGTTTATATAATGATCTACACGGAACAATCTATATAGTGGTCTACACAGAACAGTCTATATAGTGGTCTACACAGAAAAGTCTATATAGTGTTTTACATGGAACAGTCTATATAGTGATCTACACAGATAGGTTTATATAGTAATCTGCATAGAACAGGCTATGTAGTGTTCTACACAGATAGGTTTATAAAGTGATCTACACAGAACAGTCTTTGTAGTGTTCTATACAAAACAGTCTATATAGTGTTCTACACAGAACAGTCTATATAGTCTTCTACACAAAACAGCCTGTAGTTTGTTCTACAAAGAAACAGTCTATATAGTGTTCTACACAGAACAGTCTATATATTGTTCTGCACAGAAGAGTCTATATAATGTTGCACATAGAACAGTCTATATAGTGTTCTACACAGTACAGTACAAATCATGTTCTACACAGAACAGCCTAACAGTGTTCCATACAGAACCGCCTATATAGTGTTCCACATAGAACAGTCTGTATAGTGTTCTACACAGAACAGCCTAACAGTGTTCCATACAGAACAGTTTATATAGTGATCTACATAGAACAGTCTAGATAGTGTTCTACACAGAACAGTTTACATAGTGATCTACACAGAACAGTCTATATGGTGATCTACACAGATAGGTTTATATAGTGACCTACACAGAACAGTCTATATAGTGTTCTACACAGAACAGGTTATATAGTGATCTACACAGAACAATCTATATAGTAGTCTACACAGAACAGTCTATATAGTGTTTTACACAGAACAGTTTATATAGTATTCTACACAGAACAGATGATATAATGATCTACACAGATAGGTTTATATAGTGATCTGCATAGAACAGGCTATGTAGTGTTTTACACAGAACAGTTTATATAGTGATCTACACGGAACAATCTATATAGTGGTCTACACAGAACAGTCTATATAGTGGTCTACACATAACAGTCTATATAGTGTTTTACACGGAACAGTCTATATAGTGTTCTACACAGAACAGTGTATATGGTGTTGTATACAGAACAGTCTATGTAGTGATCTACACAGAACAGTCTATATAGTGATCTATGTAGAACAGTCTATATGGTGTACACAGAACAGTCTATATATTGGTCAGTGAAGGATTAGCCAGCGAACCTGACACAGCCTCATTAATGTTCTCTACTGTGACTAAATTCGTCCGTTAGTCTATTTTATCAGTTGCTTCAGGAAAGTTACATCACAAAAACAAACACAAGAACTCTGAGCATGAGGAAGATTGCTGAGCGTTCCGGTAAAGCCCCAGACACACCAACAAAGAATCTGATTAGCCGAGAAATATCTTTAAAAAAGTATTAAAATGGGAAGGCCCAGTTCCTGGATCAGACACAATATATGTATGTGCCTAAGACTTTTAGAAAAGTTGGAATGCAGAGCAAACTAAATAAAAACAGAATGCAGTGGTGTACAAATTATGTGTATTTAATTAAAAAAAAACATAAGTACTAAGACAAAACATCAAATGTTGAAATTGAGAAATTTTACTGTTGTTTGAAAAATATTTGCCCACTTTTAAAAAAAAGTGGAGACATAACGGCCTTCACCACCTCTACTGGTAACAGCTCTCTGTAAGTGTTTGTGAACTGAAAACCAAATGTTAGCATTCTTGCTTGATGTCAGATATTAATTTCAAAACAAATGGTATGGGTGGTTTACTGTGTCCATTCACTGTCCACTCTATTAGACACATCTACCTTTCGTATTTGTGAAGTCAAAGAGGAAACAGATAGACTGCAGTCTGTACTTGTAAACCTATAAAGTGCACCTATGTGGTCTGGGGAGCTGATAAAATGAGTCGAGTGTAGAAACAAGAAGGTGGCAGGAACACTCGTATACCTTCTAATGCATGCAGGTATCTAATCATGTGGCACCAATGTATAAAACCATGTATAGAGTCATGAGCTTCATGTAATGTTTACATTAAGCACCACTACTGGGAAAACGTGATCTCTGTGATTTTGACTGTGGCATGATTGTTGGTGCCAGATGGGATGGTTTGAGTATTTCTTTAACTGCTGATCTCCTAGGATCTTCACGCACTTTTTTCTGGTTCTTCTTAATTAATCAGGAGGGTACATTAAAGAAGAACATCCTGTGAGTGGATGAAAATGCCTATATTAATGAGAGAGGTCAGTAGAGAATGGACAGACTTGTTCCAGCTGACAGAAAGCTGTGGTAACTAAGATAACCACTCTTTACGATTGTGATGAACAGAGAAACATCTCAGATTCAAACATATCCAACCCTGAGGAGGATGGGCTACAACAGCAGAAGACTGGTGGCTCTCAATTACTGATAAGGCACCAACCTGCCTTGTGTCAGCAGTCCAGGCTGGTAGAGGGGGGGTAATGGTGTGGGGTATATGGCCTTAGCACACTTGGTGTCATTAATACTGCTGCATATGTGGGGTGTTATAAAAAAGCAGTGTGCGAATAAAAAAGCAGTGCAAAAATTATAACCACTTATAAATCTTTATTTGAATATGAATAAAATTATATTTATAAAAATAAATAATATATAGTGGTACAAGTTGTACATTTGATACATATAATCAGGTAACAGATTTTTTTAACTTAATTTTGTTTGTTTTTTTAAATCCCTACAACAACATCAGCGGTCATTAGCACTAAACCGACCGATGAGCCATCGCTTTCATTGGTACTTATGGCTTGTATTTGTTTGTATGACCGCAACCAGTGCTTAATTTGTGCTGGATCTTGCAGGAACAAGATCCAGCACCTCTCATACTTCAGGTACCTGTGTTCCAGAACTTATTTATGTGGATCCACCACCTCTTTGACGTCTTTTTTTTGTAGGACACCAAAAGCTATTCGTCCAGTGGCATCTCTGAGATTTTATGGTTTCAGCTCCTTACTGCATTCATTAAAGCTAGGATTATTTTATTGTATAGATTGCTACTATGTTAGATGGACACTTAAAGCACTGTTGTGTCTATGCGTTCCAGGACCTTTTCCCTCACTGCCACTTGCTGGATCACCCCACCTTTAGTGTTCCATTACCTGATGTTTTACAAATTAAGCACTGACCGCAACCTATTTGAGTATTGCATCTATTTGATGATGCACCATGTCACAAAGCAGCCAGTTTCATGAACATGGCAATGAGTTCAGTGTTCTTAGGCTGCCTTCCCAGTCACTGAAACCAAATTCCGTAAAAAAATCTGGGATGCCGTGGTGGTGGAGAGTAATGTCTAACAAGTCAGCCAGACAGCTACAATATATTCAACTGGCCTGAGATCTTTGGAATTGCTGCAGCAGATCTTTTTTATCATAAGTATCATTAATTTGCAACAATAAAGAGACAAGCAGACCCAAATCATTCCAGCAAGATGCCACCAGACCCTCTCATGGTGGACTCTCTCGAGACCTGGACCGTTATCTTGTTGTCTGCTGCTAATGTACTTGCAATGTAGTGAAGAATAACTCATATGACCATATCAATTTTTTTCCTCATGTCTGCATACCAGATGGTTTTCCTATGATGTGTCCCTATAAGTAGCTTTGAACTGCGCCCCCCTGATAGATGGGGCTGTGGTCACTGAAAAAAAGTAGACGTTTGACCAGGCATTAGGCACTTGGGCGATGCCCCACCACTTGTTGAGGTACTTGTTTTGAGTATAGCTAAATCTCCACTCTCCCTGACCACACCTTCCAGATATACTGTCAAACTCAGAAGCAGAACCAGTTAAAATCTCTATTCCAACTGGGGCGGGGGATTTCCCACATAGCAGAACCTGCGTGTTCTCTGTAGCTTATTCACTTGCACACACCAATACATATGCAGTCAGTTTCAGTATTTCATGGCAACCCTGCTGAGCTAGGAGTAGATCAGCTCCTCAGCAGTGCTAAAAGTCATTAAGCAGAGAGTCCCCATTGCTACAGAGATTTAAAAATAAATAATAATAGTAAAACAGCACACAGTTTCAGAAATATACTTTTTTAATATACTTCCAAAAGAATATAGAATAAGAAGGTACATCAAAAGTGAGGGTACACATTATTGATCACTGTGGTGAATAAAAAAGTTAATCTATTATCTAACAAATGAAATTCTAACTGGTTAAATAATTAGGGATGAGTCCTGAGCCAGAACAAAAAAGTGGTATAGCATTATAAAATGTGCCCCACAGTATTATGCCACTTCGGGGCCATCACATGTGGAGATGCTCCCTGTTTTCTAGAAAGGGAAACCCCGTCACTGTCCCTAATGGCTCTATGGAATAAGCCGGATCCTCATGCAGATATACTTCAGACCGTAATCATAGCCTCTCCACGGCTGCCAGACATTGCCAATAGCATACAAGGTACCATCAAGCCCCCCCAGATAAATACCATTAGGGTTGGCACTGTGACAACTGTTATACCAAAAACCACCGAGGTGAGATTTGGCACAGTTCGCTGACACAGCATCCTGGTCTCTGTTGTAGGTGGAGAACTTCATTCCATTGTGACCACTAAGAGCATCACCTGCAGGGAGGAGGACAAATTCACAACCTTCTAAATCTCACATATATTCTATACATGCACTCATCACTATTAATATTACAACCTTCTTAATTTAGAACTCTACCTAATCTCTCACTCACCTGCTCCTCCATCAACGAAGCCACCAACATGGAGCATATAGCCAGTAGCTTCAGAGTCCACGGAGAAGGAGGTGTAGAGGGCATAAGCCTTTATCCCATCAAAGTCCTCCAGGTCCACTCTCAGCTGAAAGTTCTTCTTGTGGGTGAGAAGGTACAGGTTCTCCAGCCCTGCAGATGAAAATATGTGTTGAATATTGTCGTAAAATGTTGGGATTGTAAAGAAGTTTCTACCAAGTTTATCGTTCCTACCCAGCCAGTATTCTCCACTCTCGTTCCCAAAGCCGTTCCTGTATGGATCCCACGGCCTGTAGAAACTCACACTGCCGTCCATTCTCCTCTGAAACACCTGAGAAAGACGTTGAAATAGATGGGATGGTCAGGTAAGGGGTCACCAGCCCAATAAAGAAAGACTGTTGGCTGATTGAGCAGGACGGGCTGTTTTGTGTTTATTAGCAGCAGTTTGAAAAGATGCAGTGAAGCTTCTTGTGATGGTAGAAACTGACCTACACTGAAGAGAAGACTGATCTAATAACTACTATCTCTAATATGTTTACCTGTAACTCTTGTAGGGAATAAAGAGCGTGGGTCCTACAGGCAGTATCTGGTGTAATTTATCACCTCTGAAAATGTAGCTCACCTATTAATTCAGTATAAAATTACACACTAATGTGTAATGAGTGTAAATCACTTCTGTAATTAACGGGTTTGACTGCCAGTGACGACAGTCGTTTTTGTTCAGAGAGTGCTTCAGGCAAATTCTTGCATAGGTTTAGGGAGTGTGAGGTCATTGCAGATTTTCAGTAGTTTGTAAACACTAACAGGACGAAAGGCTTTTCCTAGTCAAATCCTGACTTTTATTTATTACATGATGGTGAAGACTTTATAATGAATCAACATAGAATATTATTCTCTGGGTTCACTGCACCGTTCCAGTTTTGGTTTAGTCCTGATTTTAGTTTACAGAGATCCTGGTGCCTCAGTTTCAGTTTATAAAGATAAAGTGAAGCTTCTTGTGATGGTAGAAGCCCCCCCATTCCAGAAGACTGTACCTTACTCAATACTAACAGTACTAGAGATTCAGTCATTCTAGACCACTAAAGTACATCAACAATCCTGAAGTAGAGAAAATACTGAATGAGCCTCACAGTCCAGCCTCCTGATTGGTCATCATTGCTGTGCATTTCACAGTAGACCTCTACAGGAGTGTCACGTTCAGGGTAGATGGTGTACACGCCACTGAGCCGAGTGCCGTTCCTGTAGATCTCGTCACAGTCCTGAGGCAGCACTTTCACAAAAACAGGAGCAGAGCTGACCAGCAGGGGGAGCACTAGAGCTAAAATCCAGCACACCTGCAACAAGAGAGATGAAGTTTCCTGTAAAGCAGGTTGTAGTTTTTGTGTATTTAAATAGTAAAAATAGTAAATAAGAAAGTACTTACTATTACCTACTTATTTACTTATTAAAACTAGACTGTTCAAAAATTCAGAACCTTAATTAATTTTCCTAAAACATGACTGTTGCAACAAATACAGTTTAAGACTATTTTTAATTAAACTAAATTCAGTTTTGTGTTGAAGCTAAACTGAGACCAGTGAGATCAAACCACCAAAACCCAGTACATACAATAAACAATAAAAATCAGTAAATTACATACAATGAAGAACTCCATGAAGGTGGTACTGCTCACCATGATGATGATGATGATGATGATGATGAAGGCTGGTTTTCTTTCTCTGGTAATGAGAATAATATGTATAATAGTTGGTAAATAGTTTCTCCAGAAACACTGAATCAGGTTTAACACTCGACTGTGAGCGTCAGTCGTATTGATATGTTGAATCAGTACGTGTGGTAAACAGTGTAGGACTGAAGACTTGCCTGTGATGAGTGTAGGACTGTAGTCTATCAGTAGTGGTTCCTCTCGTCCGGCTCCCACCACTCTGTGCTCTGCTGGTTTAGACGGGTCTCTTATAAAGACCAGTGATGTGATGGAATCTGTAGAATTCCTCTGATTAACATCTACAGACTCATGAATGAGGAAGCTGAAACTTCTGTCAAAGAAATTCCCAAACAAGACACAACTAACGGGAAATTGATGACGGGCAGTTCCTCCTGCAACTCAGTCTGACTTATATGTTGTTAACCAGTTGATGCACAAGCTGAGCAAACCCCATCTAATGCACAACCTGGGACCTGTATTAATTTCCTATGTTACTGTATGTACTGCTGAGTGTCTCTATGTTACTGTATGTACTGCTGAGTATCTCTATGTTACTGTATGTACTGCTGAGTGTCTCTATGTTACTGTATGTACTGCTGAGTATCTCTATGTTACTGTATGTACTGCTGAGTATCTCTATGTTACTGTATGTACTGCTGAGTATCTCTATCTTACTGTATGTACTGCTGAGTGTCTCTATGTTACTGTATGTACTGCTGAGTGTCTCTATGTTACTGTATGTACTGCTGAGTGTCTATGTTACTGTATGTACTGCTGAGTATCTCTATGTTACTGTATGTACTGCTGAGTGTCTATGTTACTGTATGTACTGCTGAGTATATCTATGTTACTGTATGTACTGCTGAGTATCTCTATGTTACTGTATGTACTGCTGAGTGTCTATGTTACTGTATGTACTGCTGAGTATCTCTTTGTTACTGTATGTACTGCTGAGTGTCTCTGTTACTGTATGTACTGCTGAGTATCTCTATGTAACTGTATGTACTGCTGAGTGTCTATGTTACTGTATGTACTGCTGAGTATCTCTATCCTACTGTATGTACTGC
Organism: Megaleporinus macrocephalus; assembly: GCA_021613375.1. Lineage (NCBI taxonomy): Eukaryota > Metazoa > Chordata > Actinopteri > Characiformes > Anostomidae > Megaleporinus > Megaleporinus macrocephalus. The sequence goes on along the minus strand of CM038722.1, from coordinate 34,909,749 downwards.
TGAGTGTCTATGTTACTGTATGTACTGCTGAGTATCTCTATGTTACTGTATGTACTGCTGAGTATCTCTATGTTACTGTATGTACTGCTGAGTGTATATATTACTGTATGTACTGCTGAGTATCTCTTACTGTATGTACTGCTGAGTGTCTCTATGTTACTGTATGTACTGCTGAGTGTCTCTATGTTACTGTATGCATTGCTGAGTGTCTATGTTACTGTATGTACTGCTGAGTATCTCTATGTTAATGTATCTACTGCTGAGTATCTCTATGTTACTGTATGTACTGCTGAATATCTCTATGTTACTGTATGTACTGCTGAGTATCTCTATGTTACTGTATGTACTACTGAGTGTCTCTATGTTACTGTATTTACTGCTGAGTGTCTCATACTGTATGTACTGCTAAGTGTCTCTATGTTACTGTATGTACTGCTGAGTATCTCTATGTTACTGTATGTACTGCTGAGTGTCTATGTTACTGTATGTACTGCTGAATATCTCTATGTTACTGTATGTACTGCTGAGTGTCTCTATGTTACTGTATGTACTGCTGAGTGTCTATGTTACTGTATGTACTGCTGAATATCTCTATGTTACTGTATGTACTGCTGAGTATCTCTTACTGTATGTACTGCTGAGTGTCTCTATGTTACTGTATGTACTGCTGAGTATCTCTATGTTACTGTATGTACTGCTGAGTGTCTATGTTACTGTATGTACTGCTGAATATCTCTATGTTACTGTATGTACTGCTGAGTGTCTCTATGTTACTGTATGTACTGCTGAGTGTCTATGTTACTGTATGTACTGCTGAGTGTCTATGTTACTGTATGTACTGCTGAATATCTCTATGTTACTGTATGTACTGCTGAGTGTCTATGTTACTGTGTGTACTGCTGAGTTTCTCTATGTTACTGTATGTACTGCTGAGTGTCTCTATGTTACTGTATGTACTGCTGAGTGTCTCTATGTTACTGTATGTACTGCTGAGTATCTCTATGTTACTGTATGTACTGCTGAGTGTCTATGTTACTGTATGTACTGCTGAATATCTCTATGTTACTGTATGTACTGCTGAGTGTCTCTATGTTACTGTATGTACTGCTGAGTGTCTATGTTACTGTATGTACTGCTGAATATCTCTATGTTACTGTATGTACTACTGAGTGTCTATGTTACTGTATGTACTGCTGAGTGTCTCTATGTTACTGTATGTACTGCTGAGTATCTATGTTACTGTATGTACTGCTGAGTGTCTATGTTACTGTATGTACTGCTGAGTATCTCTATGTTACTGTATGTACTGCTGAGTGTCTATGTTACTGTATGTACTGCTGAATATCTCTATGTTACTGTATGTACTGCTGAGTATCTCTATGTTACTTTATGTACTGCTGAGTGTCTCTATGTTACTGTATGTACTGCTAAATATCTCTATGTTACTGTTTGTACTGCTGAGTAACTCTATGTTACTGTGTGTACTGCTGAGTGTCTCTATGTTAACGTATGTACCGCTGAGTGTCTCTATGGTCTTCCTGAGACCATTCATGTGTGGAGTTGCTTCTCATCCAGGGGAGTGGGTTCCCTCAAGGCAGAACACTGCCATGAATATGGAATAGTATTAAAACATCCTCCAAGAGCAACTCCTCCCAGTTATCCAGGAGCAATTTGCAGAACAATGCTTATCCATCATGATGGAGCTCCATGTCACAAGACAAAAGTGATAACCAAGTGGCTCGGTGAACAAAACACTGGGTCCATGGCCAGGAAACTCCCAAGATCAATCCTCAAAAAGAGGGTGGACAAACAAAAACAGTGATCAACTCCGAGCACTGATTAGGCAAGAAGGGCTTGCCATCATTTAAGGTTTTGCCCAGAACCTGATCTCCAGTATGCCGAGGCGAACTGCAAAAGTCTTAAAGAATGGTCACCACTGTAAATATGAAGTCTTTGCTTAAACTGGATGTGTTTGTAAATAAGAATTTAACACACATAAGGAATTATCATAATTGTACTTCATTGTACCATATAAACATCTGACAACAGGTTCTAAAAAAAACGAAAATTTGTGCCATTCTGAAAACATTCGCCCAACGACTGTAGATTAGTGCTTATAAGTGCTTCACAAAGAGACAGTGGTCTTCAGTCTGAGTTTAAAGACAGTGAGAGAATCTGCTGTTCAGACAGCCAACAGAAGTCCATTCCACCATCTGGGCTCCAGGACAGAGAAGAATCTTGTCTTCCATGCATCTTGAGGGATGGCGTGTCAAGCCGAGCTGTACTTGAAGTTCGAAGACCTTTAAGTACAGATCGACTATTGACCACTATCATATAAAGGAGCTGGTCCATTCTTGGCTTTGTAGGCTTCAGCATTTTAAATGTAATGTGAGCAGGTACATTAATCCAGTGAAGTGAGTGCAGCAGTAGGCTGACATGAGTGAATTTGAGAAAAATGAAGAGCCGTGATGATGCACTCTGGATCTGCTGGAAGGGCCTGATGGCCTGCAGAGGAAGACCAGCCAGGAGGGAGTTGCAGTAGTCAAGCCTTGAAATAACGAGAGACTGGATGAGCACGAGAGTTAGGTTTGCAATATTGGGGCTGAGAACGATAACTGGTCATCCAGAGTCACATCAAGATTTCTTGCATCTTCAGACAGAACAATCAAAGAGTTCTCGAGTGAGATGGCAAGATTAGTATTATAAAACATCTGTTTTTTCCACACAATATAAATAGCAGCTGTCATATTCAAGCAATGTCGAAAAATAAAAAAATGGATAAAAATGGAGATGGACATGTTTTTCTTTAGACAGTGACGATATGCTGTGTTCCTCCGCAGGGTGATCAAGCTGGGGGACGAGCCCAACCAGCTTAGACTGGTGGCATCAGTGTAATATTTCCTTACATCAGCAAACACAATGCAAAGTGTCGAATTCAGTGGTGTAAAGTACGCCATCACTGGACTCTAACGGTACTTGTCTGACTGCATTGTGCCGAGTGTAAAGTTTGGTGGAGGGGGGATTATGATGTGGGGTTGTTTTTCAGAAGTTGGGCTTGGACCCCCAGTTCCAGTGAAAGGAACTCTAAATGCTTCAGCAGACCAAAAGATTCTGGACAATTTCATGCTCCCAACTTTGTGGGGACAGTTTGAGGACGGCCCCTTTCTGTTCCAACATGGCTGCCCACAGAGCAGCTCCATAAAGACATGGAGGAGCGAGTTTGGTAAGGAAGAACTTGACTGGCCTGCACAGAGTCCTGACCTCCACCTGATAGATCACCTTTGGGATGAATTAGAGCGAAGACTGTGAGCCAGACCTTCTCGCCCAACATCAGTGTCTGACCTCGGTCCAACATTCCCATAAACACTCTGCTAAACCGTGTGGCTGCAAAGGTTGGCCCAACATCATATTAAACCCTGTGGATTAAGAATGGGACGCCTCTCAAGTTCATATGAGCGTGAAGACAGACGAGCGAATACTTTTGGCAATATAGTGTCAAGAGAGGCATTCTGGGGAGGGTCTTCTTTAAGTGGTGCTCCGTGCAGAAATGCCTTTCTGTCATAAAGACTCAGGAGATGGGAATGTAGGAAGGTGATATTGTTCCTGGATATGATTGAAGAATGTAAAGGGTACACTGGGCCAAACTGGTGGTGGTGGGGAGAAAGGAGGGGAAATGTCAACACACTGGCACATGAAAGCAGTTGGAGGGATAGACAAGTCGAATCATTTGAAGACTGGTGTAGACCAGCTATTGGTCGGGAGTAGCGTTAGAGTCTTCCTGGCAGAAGTTCCCTAAAGCTTCCATTTCCTAATGATAGAGGTACATAGACCAGCACAGGGAATGCTTTCGATCATGAGGTCGATCATATACATATATATGATATTGTCTCTGTTTCTCCACCTGTTTTATTATTTATAAAACAGTATACGGTATATATTTGTATCATGTCCTTGATTTTGATTGTTCTGTATCGCAACTTCAAATACGCTGTTTGTTTCTGTTGGTGTTTATTTGATTTTCACTCAACTGTACTAACACAGCTCACCTGAATGTACTAGCGGGAATCTTAGAAAGATCTAGCAGCTGTTTAGCATCCTGCCAGGAAAGCAGTCTTTGTTGTATTTAATGAAAAATGTCAAGAATGACACAACAACCTTCAGGAAAGACCTGATCGGAATATGTGCCTTCATTTCAACACTGATGTTGCACAATAACAAATGAATGCAAACAGACCAGTCTTACCGCGCAAGCGCATGTAAGAAAGTGATTTTATCAAACTTTTAAACAGAATAAAGAAGCACCTGTCGGGAATAGCATTTCCCTCACATTCCCTACCACAAATCCTCATCGTTCAAACGATAACAACGATCTCCATTTTTAACAATTTTTTATATCATTTGAAAGCAACAGCTACCGTTTACATTGTGTGCAAAATTCAAAATGAACAGACCAATAGAATTGCTATATATATATTCACATTTATATTTAAGATTATAAAATTATTATTTTTAAATTAAATTATTCTATCAAGAATCAACAACAAATTCGATTGTAGGGTGTTCCCATCATCAAGTGATACGGTATCACAGCGACATTGAAAGAAAAGCAGATAAAATATTACATATTTACATGTGATGGTAAAAAAATTTTATTAATAAACTTAATAGTAAAACTGAAATCAGGATTTGTGATAATCAAAAATGAGTAAACTGAGTAATTCATGGAAGCTTGATAGATGAAATTAATTAATTGCAAAGATATAAAATCTTAGTCGGGTCACTTTTGACCAGGTTGTGCATCAAAGGTTTAAGAAGTAAATATACACTCTTGGTATATGAGGTGAGTTACCAAGCCCGGTCACTATAGGCACCAGTTCCGATGAGCTGTGCTCAGATTTCATGGCTCTCTTTCGTCCAACAGTTTAGTTCAATTGTTAGTACCGTCTGGATCTCCACCAGCCTTTCAATGGCAGAACTGTTTTCATGGTATGTGTCTGTCTCAGTCTTGCTTTCCACTGTTCGGTGCTACAACTTGAAGTAGGTTCTGATGATTGATGGTTTTAACCTGAATGTTCCAGCACTAAGTTCAGAAATACTAGACCTCCCGCATGGAAAACACTGACATCTTTAGTCACTGAAATGTTTCACAACAGTATGATAATGATCAAAGACCTGACTGGAATGTGAGCCATGCTTTTAAAAAACACACACAATAGTAAACAAATACAAACAGGCCGGAATATCAGGGCTTAATGTGAGAAACTAGCTGATCTTATCTGTTATTTATGAGGGCTCTTCATAAACCTGTTGTGATGCGTGCTTCAACAAATTTCAATTTTATTTTTATCACAGAGGAAAATGCACTAATTATAGTCAAATAATAGTGTGACACCGTAATATTTTGAGTTTACAAACATAAACATACACAAAGGCCTAAATTTCATTATGTTTATAACGTGTCATGTTTAAGAAACGCTTCTGCATGCTAGTTTTAGGTAGTGCATTCTCCATCATATACTGCACTAGTAATTTTAATACATTTTTTTACAAATACAGAGGATGAATAAAGACTACCATAAGTTAATAAAGCCACTGATTGAATTACTAAACAGGGTGAGTCAAAAGTGTTAGGACACCCTTTTATTTCAGAAGCGAAAGGGAAAATTATAAATACCTCAATACCCCAGCAAGTAATGGGTGAGGGGTCGTATCCCATCTTGAAAGCCACCATATTGAATGAAGGGCAAGTTTTTTCCAATGGGAAGGTGGTCGTGTAGCAGATCAAAGAAGACCAGAACTGTCTCAGAAATCAATTGAGGCAATCAGTTTTGCAATATCTCTTGTGGTTCAAACGTTACCAACACAGAAAGTTACAACAACAACCACATTGAACAACATGCCCAGTGTGCAGTCCCTGGTGCTGAACACAGATCTGAAGGCGCAATATGGTGGCTTTCAAGATGGTAGCCATGTTGGAGACACTCGTTACTTGCTGGGGTATTCAGATACGTCATTTCTAATAATTATGTTATGGATTATGTTGATTTGTCCTTCAGTGGAAATGTGTTATGTGAATGTCACACATACAAGAAAATCTCAAAATTCCATATTCCATATAGGACCATTCAGAAAACAGACCAAAAAGGGTTCCGCTGTTATGATGTCAGCTTGTTTGAGTGTTCCTGGTTCTGCATAGAACAATCCACTAAACACGTCTGCTAAATAACTCACACTCTTTAGCAGTTCTACCTAAACAAATAATTGTTTGTGGTAAAATAACATTTTAGATCTTTAATCTTTTTTTTGTTCAAAACTAAATTTCCTCCCTGTTCTACCTGTTTTACAGTACAAAGTTTTATTTTATTGTCTCAAGAAGCTCACAATATAATACAAAACATTTATTATATTACAAATAGTAGAACAGACTTATTATTCCCTATATCGTTGCTGTCAAATGAAAAAAACATGTACCTTCATTTTTGACTATTTTTCTACATCATTTGAACACGACAGCTGCCTTTACATTGTGTTTGAACTTCAGGATGAATGGACCAATAGAAATGCTACAAAATAACTGGGAAAATATTCTGGTTCCATTGACTTACATTGAAAGTAAAAACGTTTTTTGGTCTCTCCTGTAAAGTTGCCATTTTGGAGATACTTGTGGGGTTTTTTTGGACAGTGATGACATATAGAATGATTTTGGCTAATGAGATATTAAGAGAAGAGTGAGAAGCATTAAGTTCTTAAACATTTTTTCAGCATCTATGTCCAATAAGAATTCAGTTTTAACTTATTATAACCAAACGAAAAGCCTAATAGTTTGACATGTTTATTACTTGACTGAAAAAAGATATTTCTACTGTTATAAAGATTATAATCTGGATAATCCCTTCATTTAATTTACTATTTTAAGGTGGATTCTAAATCTCTCTTTGCTGTTATCTTCTGATTTCAGCTCCTGCTGGTTGGATTGCTCCACCTGGTGGTGCAGTACAGTATTGCCTCTAATATGTTCTTATTTGGTTTATTTGGGGTTTTTTTCAGTCATCAATGTCTTTGATTCTGAAAATCAATGGCTATTTATTTATAAACTCATCTATATTTTGCATTTACAGTACTGTGCAAAAGTTGTATTCACTTGGGGAAAAAAGCTATTTTTTCATTTACACAGTAAAATACTTTGTTCAAATCTAGATCTGTTTACCTTTCCATGTTTTAGTATGTTCTTGTTGAATACAGCTTTGGCAATACAAGTGTGAATATTTTTCATGCTAATAAAGCAACTTTGTATTTGAATACTTTATTATTAAATATTAATCATTTTTATAGAGTAAGTAGTGCTTTTCCATACGTCAGTGTGTTTATTTAACTCTTTCCAAGCTTCTCCTAAACAACCCAGTATTATTATCAGTTCTCATCTAATACCTGCTTTGACTGCTCAGTACTTCATTAAGCTAAATCAAGATTTGCTGCTGAAGGAACTGAACACATTCATACAATGTCTGGAGCGTCCAGGAGAATGTACTGACCATTTCTATGGGGGTTAAACAAGCTAAGTGAATGTTTCAGCCCTAAAGCGACTTAAGTCACTCAGTACAAGGTCTGTCCGGATACTTTCCAGCAGATATTACACACTGAAAGCTCAAGACAACAGCTGAAGCTGAAAACAGCTTTAAGCAACCTTCAGACGGCCGCCTGCCTTGTTTTCCTCACATTAATCAGGCACTAAAGACGTTTACCAGGAATGTAAACACGTTAGCCTCAGCGCTAACAAAGCTAATCGTCCTGTCAGAACAGTGTAATGATCCACCGGTAAAGAATGCGGTGAGTTTCGAGTCTCCTGTTCACATCATTTGATCATATGATGTTGTAAATTATATATGACCATGCGTTACCTATGACCATGTACCCTGTAAGCACCGCCTCTCACGCTACACCTGTATTCTGATTCCTATGAGTCATGAGAGATCGTTACATACCCCGGCTCCAGCCCCCCTGTGACCCTGAGATATATATATATATATATATATAGAGAGAGAGAGAGAGAGAGAGAGCTAAATTTAACTGAACTGAACTAAATTTAACAGAGCAGAAATAAACTGAACTGAATTTAACAGAACAGAACTGACCTGACCTGAACCATGCTATACTGAACTTTATTTAACAGAACTGAACAGAACTGAACTGTATATAACTGAACTGAACCGTATTTAACTAAACTAAACTGAACTGAACAGAACTGAACTGAACTGAACTGTATTTAACTGAACAGAACTGTATTTAACTGAACTGAACTGCATTTAACTAAACTGAACTGAACAGAACTGTATTTAACTGAACTGAACTAAACTGAACTGAACAGAACTGTATTTAACTAAACTAAACTGAACTGAACTGTATTTAACTGAACTAAACTGAACTGAACTGTATTTAACTGAACTGAACTAAACTGAACTGAACAGAACTGTATTTAACTAAACTAAACTGAACTGAACAGAACTGTATTTAACTGAACTGTATTTAACTGAACTAAACTGAACTGAACAGAACTGTATTTAACTAAACTAAACTGAACTGAACAGAACTGTATTTAACTGAACAGAACAGAACAGAACTGTATTTAACTGAACAGAACTGTATTTAACTGAACAGAACTGTATTTAACTGAACAGAACAGAACAGAACTGTATTTAACTGAACAGAACTGTATTTAACTGAACAGAACAGAACTGTATTTAACTGAACTGAACAGAACTGTATTTAACTGAACAGAACTGTATTTAACTGAACTGTATTTAACTAAACTAAACTGAACTGAACAGAACTGTATTTAACTAAACTAAACTGAACTGAACAGAACTGTATTTAACTGAACAGAACAGAACAGAACTGTATTTAACTGAACAGAACTGTATTTAACTGAACAGAACTGTATTTAACTGAACAGAACAGAACAGAACTGTATTTAACTTAACAGAACAGAACAGAACTGTATTTAACTGAACAGAACTGTATTTAACTGAACAGAACAGAACAGAACTGTATTTAACTGAACTGTATTTAACTGAACTAAACTGAACTGAACAGAACTGTATTTAACTGAACTGTATTTAACTAAACTAAACTGAACTGAACAGAACTGTATTTAACTGAACTGTATTTAACTGAACTAAACTGAACTGAACAGAACTGTATTTAACTGAACTGTATTTAACTGAACTAAACTGAACTGAACAGAACTGTATTTAACTGAACTGTATTTAACTAAACTAAACTGAACTGAACAGAACTGTATTTAACTGAACTGTATTTAACTGAACTAAACTGAACTGAACAGAACTGTATTTAACTGAACTGTATTTAACTGAACTAAACTGAACTGTACAGAACTGTATTTAACTGAACTAAACTGAACTGAACAGAACTGTATTTAACTGAACTGAACTAAACTGAACTGAACAGAACTGTATTTAACTGAACTGTATTTAACTGAACTAAACTGAACAGAACAGAACTGTATTTAACTGAACTGAACAGAACTGTATTTAACTGTACTGTATTTAACTGAACTAAACTGAACTGAACAGAACTGTATTTAACTGAACTGAACTAAACTGAACTGAACAGAACTGTATTTAACTGAACTGTATTTAACTGAACTGAACTGAACAGAACTGTATTTAACTGAACAGAACAGAACAGAACTGAACTGAACAGAACTGTATTTAACTGAACTGAACTGAACTGTATTTAACTGAACAGAACTGTATTTAACTAAACTAAACTGAACTGAACAGAACTGTATTTAACTGAACAGAACAGAACAGAACTGTATTTAACTGAACAGAACAGAACAGAACTGAACTGAACAGAACTGTATTTAACTGAACTGAACTGAACTGTATTTAACTGAACAGAACTGTATTTAACTAAACTAAACTGAACTGAACAGAACTGTATTTAACAGAACAGAACAGTATTTAACTGAACAGAACTGTATTTAACTGAACAGAACAGAACTGAACTGTATTTAACTGAACAGAACTGTATTTAACTGAACAGAACTGTATTTAACTAAACTAAACTGAACTGAACAGAACTGTATTTAACTGAACAGAACAGTATTTAACTGAACAGAACTGTATTTAACTGAACAGAACAGAACAGAACTGTATTTAACTGAACAGAACTGTATTTAACTGAACAGAACAGTATTTAACTGAACAGAACTGTATTTAACTGAACAGAACAGAACAGAACTGTATTTAACTGAACAGAACTGTATTTAACTGAACAGAACTGTATTTAACTGAACAGAACAGAACTGTATTTAACTGAACAGAACTGTATTTAACTGAACAGAACTGAACTGAACTGAACAGAACAGAACTGTATTTAACTGAACAGAACTGTATTTAACTGAACAGAACAGAACTGTATTTAACTGAACAGAACTGTATTTAACTGAACTGTATTTAACTAAACTAAACTGAACTGAACAGAACTGTATTTAACTAAACTAAACTGAACTGAACAGAACTGTATTTAACTGAACAGAACAGAACAGAACTGTATTTAACTGAACAGAACTGTATTTAACTGAACAGAACTGTATTTAACTGAACAGAACAGAACAGAACTGTATTTAACTGAACAGAACTGTATTTAACTGAACAGAACTGTATTTAACTGAACAGAACAGAACTGTATTTAACTGAACAGAACTGTATTTAACTGAACAGAACAGAACAGAACTGTATTTAACTGAACAGAACTGTATTTAACTGAACAGAACTGAACTGAACTGAACTGTACAGAACTGAACTGAACTGAACTGTACTGAACTGAACTGTATTTAACTGAACAGAACAGAACTGTATTTAACTGAACAGAACAGAACAGAACTGTATTTAACTGAACAGAACAGAACTGTATTTAACTGAACTGAACTGTACTGAACTGAACTGTATTTAACTGAACAGAACAGAACTGTATTTAACTGAACAGAACAGAACAGAACTGTATTTAACTGAACAGAACAGAACTGTATTTAACTGAACAGAACTGTATTTAACTGAACTGTACTGAACTGAACTGAACTGAACTGTACAGAACTGAACTTAACTGAACTGTACTGAACTGAACTGAACTGAACTGAACTGAACTGTACAGAACTGAACTGAACTGAACTGTACTGAACTGAACTGAACTGAACTGAACTGAACTGAACTGTACAGAACTGAACTGTACAGAACTGAACTTAACTGAACTGTACTGAACTGAACTGAACTGAACTGAACTGAACTGAACTGAACTGTACTGAACTGAACTGAACTGAACTGAACTGAACTGTACAGAACTGAACTTAACTGAACTGTACTGAACTGAACTGAACTGAACTGAACTGAACTGTACTGAACTGAACTGAACTGAACTGAACTGAACTGTACAGAACTGAACTGAACTGAACTGAACTGTACTGAACTGAACTGAACTGAACTGAACTGAACAGAACTGTATTTAACTGAACTGAACTGAACAGAACTGTATTTAACTGAACAGAACAGAACTGAACTGAACTGAACAGAACTGTATTTAACTGAACAGAACAGAACAGAACGGAACGGAACGGAACGGAACTGAACTGAACTGAACTGAACTGAACTGAACTGAACTGAACTGAACTGGAGGTAATACCCCCTCCGACCACCGGGGGGGCAGTAAAGCGCCCTAGCGCTGCGGTGACGTGTAGACTCGGAGAAGCAGGAAGTAAGTGGAGTAGCAAACACTCTGAGAGTGACAGCAGCTCGAGCCGTGAATAATAAGAATAATAATTAATAAATGGTGTATTGATCGGGCGGTTTGGCGCGTGTACGGTCTCCGGTATGGCGGGGTTAGCTCTGCTGCTGCTGCTGCCGCTGCTTGTGTCTGTAAACGAGGCGAGAATTCACCGCCTATCTCTCACCGTAAGTACACAACTCCATTAATATTAACTCTAATAGCGGGAATTATTTACTCATTAGTTATTAATCACTGCTCTGGTCCTCCTCACTGCCTCTCTGGGGGTCTCAGCGCCGGCTCTGTAGAGAACTCGGACAGAACTTCGCTGCTTCAGTGTGAAACTTCGTGGTTCATCACGTGAGAAATTCGCTGTTTTTACGTAAACAAAGCATTAAAACCCTCCGGACTGCACGCTGATCCGTATAAACGTCCAGACAGCGCTCATATCTAGTTTGTTTATTTGTTTATTTGTTTGTTTGTTGTGTGGCTGACGTAAGTGAGGAGGTGTACTAAACTCCATCTTCTCTTCATGTCGAGTTTGATGTTCCTCACAGTTAAACAGCTCCTATGTGTACTGAAGCTCCAGAGAACCTCAGCTGTTCTAAAGAAGTTAATCTAGTTCCTCTGGGTCGCAGTATCTCAGGAACGTCACCAGGCCTCCAAACCTGGAGCTGGAGTCAGGACTCGTGTGTCTGTAGAGTCAGTAGTGTGAAACAGGATATTTGGAGGCATTCAGAAGTAAATTAATTCAGAACTTCTAGTTTATTCTCCACACTGAACTCTCAAAATCTGAAAAGATGCCGGAGATTAGTAGTAAATAAATGTGTATGTTTGTGTTAAAGACATGGTGAGCCCTGTAAACACCATCACCACCACTGTAAACACCATCACCACCACTGTAAACATCATCACCACCACTGTAAACACCATCACCACCACTGTAAACACCATCACCACCACTGTAAACACCATCACCACCACTGTAAACACCATCACCACCACTGTAAACACCATCACCACCACTGTAAACATCATCACCACCACTGTAAACACCATCACCACCACTGTAAACACCATCACCACCACCGTAAACACCATCACCACCACTGTAAACATCATCACCACCACTGTAAACACCATCACCACCACCGTAAACACCATCACCACCACTGTAAACATCATCACCACCACTGTAAACACCATCACCACCACTGTAAACACCCTCACCACCACTGTAAACACCATCACCATCACTGTAAACACCATCACCACCACCACTGTAAAAGCCTTCACCAGCACTGTAAACACCATCATCACCACCACCACCACTGTAAACACAACCACCACCACTGTAAACACCATCACCACCACCGTAAACACCATCACCACCACTGTAAACACCATCACCACCACCACTGTAAACACCATCACCACCACCACTGTAAACACCACCACTGTACACATCATCACCAGCACTGTAAACAACATCACCACCACCACTGTAAACAACATCACCACCACCACTGTAAACAACATCACCACCACCACTGTAAACATCACCACCACCACTGTAAACATCACCACCACCACTGTAAACAACATCACCACCACCACCGTAAACACCATCACCACCACTGTAAACACCATCACCACCACCGCTGTAAACATCACCACCACCACTGTAAACACCATTACCACCACTGTAACCATCACCACCACCACTGTAAACACCATCACCACCACTGCTGTAAACACCATCACCACCACCACTGTAAACACCATCACCACCACTGTAAACACCATCACCACCACTGTAAACACCATCACCACCACTGCAAACACCATCACTAACACTGTAAACACCATCACCAACACTGTAAACATCACCACCACTGTAAACACCATCACCTCCACTATAAACATCACCACCACTGTAAACACCATCACCAACACTGTAAACATCACCACCACCACTGTAAACACCATCACCAACACTGTAATCACCATCACCACCACCACTGTAAACACCATCACCACCACTGTAAACACCATCACCACCACCACTGTAAACATCACCACCACCACTGTAAACATCATCACCACCACCACTGTAAACACCATCACCACCACTGTAAACACCATCACCACCACCACTGTAAACATCACCACCACCACTGTAAACATCATCACCACTACTGTAACAACAACTCATTAAGGCATGTTGGCGCAACTGTGGTTTCAGCAGGTTAACAGACATACTTGTCATCCCCACCACCAAAAGTGGTTTCAACAGACCAACATACCTGTCCAGACCACCACAGAGGGGACTGCTCCATCCCCACCGCCACCCTCCCGTCATCCCCACCGCCACCCACCCGTCATTTCCACCCCGTTAGTTTAGAATGAGCCTTCATATCAACACAGGAGCTCGTGTTCTACAGATACTACCGCCGCCATGTTTCTTCAGTAGCTCAGATCAGACACTCTGGCTGTACAGAGACTTTCCCGCTTCACTCTGAAGCAGCAGCTCGTAATTGTGGACTGGGAGAGAGAAGCATGAGAGAGTGAATCCTCACCATCGAAGAGCTTACTGCGTCTTTAAGGCTGTATGTAAATGAGCTGTGTCCTGATTGGCTGTGCCTTGTTTGGGTCTGGGTGAGCGGGACTAAACTGCTGTAGGCGGACGTGTGTATGCTGTGTTGGTATTCGTGACATCAGGAAATGCAAAGCGGGCGGCTTAGTTTGCATGTATGGGCTGAAGAGCGTGTTTTGGAACTTCTCAGGTGTTTTACTTGATACATCAAAAATATGAAGTTAGTGGAATTTCATCGAGAAGAAACTCAGTTTCAGATAATCCAGATAATTAGCTAATAATTGAAAATAATATTTAATAATCAAATTTAATACATTACATACGTAAGTTACACTTATAGAGCGGCTTTGTTGAAAAAGTATTCAGATAACTATTCAGGGTTTAGCAGAGCTCTGAAGATGGTAAGAGAGGGAGAGGAGTAAAGAGATTAAGGTGAGGAGATCCAGAGAGTGGAGAACCTAGAAACAGCCAGAAGACCAGAGTCTGAGGAGAGACCAGAGAGCAGATAGTTAAGGGGGTGAAGATCATGTAGGGCTTTGAAGGTCAATAGCAGGAGTTTACAGTGGACTTCTTCTGTAAATGGTTACCAGTGTAGCTGCTGAAGGCCTGGTGGGACTTGGCCTAGTGGGACTTGACTGGGGTGTCCTGAATGTACTGAAGAGTTTTAGAAGGTAAACCAGAGAACCAAGATCTGCAGCAGGAGTTTATAGCGGATGTGTTGTGTAACTGGTAACCAGTAGCACAAGGATCTCAGCATCTTCCAAGGTAATTAGTGGGTGGAGCCTAACAGTACTGCCTTAGTCAGAGATTTCATAAGTGATATAAAGGTGAGATGAGATGAAGGTAAACTGGGGTTTACCGCGGTGGAAGATGGGCCAACAGGGCCTAACCATCAATAACAACAATGGAGTCTGAACAGGCAGAGGCGGCTGACTCGGCACCAGTAGATAGATTAATAGTTTAACTATGGAAACTTAAGATCTGGGCAGATTTCTTAGTGGACACTGAGACTCTGACAGCGAAGTTCTGAACGTACTGAAGAGTTTTAGAAGGTAAATCAGAGAACCGAGATCTGCAGTATCTAATTTAAGGAGCTACAGCAGGAGTTTATAGCGGATGTGTTGTGTAACTGGTAACCAGTTTATATACTGAAGACCTGGTGGGACTTGGCAAGGGGATTGGTGGGAGAGCATAAGGGCAGATTTCTTAGTGGACACTGAGACTCTAGCAGTAAGTGTTGAACGAACTGAAGAGGTTTAGAAGAATGTAATGAAAGCAGCACCAGGATCTCAGCATCTTTTAAGGTAATTAGTGGGCGGAGCCAAACAGTACTGCCTTAGTCAGAGGTTTCGTAAAACTGGACCCCGAGGTTTAGCGCCGTGGAAGATGAGCTGATGCAACCAAACCATCGATAACAACAATGGAGTCTGAACAGGCAGAGGCGTGGCTAAAAGGTGGAGAGTTATGAATTTAGTATGCAGTGGTAAATAAGTAGCACAAACAGACTGACTCTACACAGTGGCCTCATTCTGGACCAATCAGAGAAGGTTCTGGTTCCTCAGACCTCATTTAGCTGCTGGCGCGTGGGTGAAACTTGCCCAGCAGTTTTGTTATGAATGTCCACAAAGCAGGAGGGGCCTTCAGCGGTGTGGTAGAAGCTATCGTGCTGGCCAGTGTTTGTCTGTTTATATATTTTGGTTGACTCTGTCTGTGAGGCTTCCTGCTTTTGAGAAATTTCCTCTTGATGATGATGAGCATGACCACCGAGTTGCAGTATCGCCTGCCGCGCCGAGTCATCAACGGTAGAAAACCACCACCAGAACTTTAGATGCTCACTAACTTTGAACTACTCTGTCATTTCAGTGTTTGGTAAGTAAATACAGGGGTTTGGCGTGAAGAGGTTTAGATGTTCTCCCTCAGAGAAAGTTATTAACGTAGGTGTTTATGAATATGTGATGATTTTAAACATTTCAGTACTAACAGTTCATCCACTGCCGAGAGCTGGAGTGGTCCATAGCTGATCATCCAACATCAGTACCACACTAAAGCTCTTGTGAGTGCTGAATGCAATCAAACCCACACAGCAATGTTCCTGTATCTACTGTTAAGCCTTCCCAGAGGAGTACACTCTGTATTAATGCCCCTCATTTCACTGGTGGCCACAAACTTTTGGACAGGTTTTTCTAAAAGCCTGTTGTGTTGGTTCAGAGTTGGATGGAGGGGTCAGTGCTACTTTGACCTTCTCTCTCTCTTTCTCTTTCTCTCTCTCTCTCTCTCTCTCTCTGTGTCTCTCTCTCTCTCTCTCTCTCTCTCTCTCTCTCAGAATGAAACCCGTTCCCTTGTTCACCTGAACACGTTCGGTTACTTTGCCAACGGAACTCTGGAGGTCAACCTGACGTCGCTCTATCTTCCACAAGTCGGCAAGACCAACTTCTCCTCCAGTCCTGTGAGTGATGACCTTCAATCTATATGTGCAACATAGCATTCTCATGATTAATAATCTAAATAAATAAAGAAATAAGTAAAAAATAAATACAGGAAGTGTGCAGAAGTTTGGGGGCTCCTGGTTGAACTCCAGATATGTGTTGATGTTTGAAGCAGCAGCTGAAATACAGCCTGTACGTTTCATTTTATGTTTAAATTAAAGCTGGGCTGTAAGATTTGGGGATTTGGAGACCTCTCTGGTGGAAAAGTGTAATTGCACACAAACATGTTGTGTTTTGTGTTGTTGGTTGAGGAAATTCAAAGAGAACTCAGTCAAAACCTGGTGAACGTCATGTGAGTTAATTATCCACTTAAAGGTGTTGCACCGAGTCAGTGATACTTATACAGCTGATCCAGAGTCAGTGATACTTACACAGCTGATACAGAGTCAGTGATACTTACACAGCTGATACAGAGTCAGTGATACTTACACAGCTGATACAGAGTCAGTGATGCTTACACAGCTGATCCAGAGTCAGTGATACTTACACAGCTGATCCAGAGTCAGTGATACTTACACAGCTGATCCAGAGTCAGTGATACTTACACAGCTGATCCAGAGTCAGTGATACTTATACAGCTAATCCAGAGTCAGTGATGCTTACACAGCTGATCCAGAGTCAGTGATGCTTACACAGCTGATCCAGAGTCAGTGATGCTTACACAGCTGATACAGAGTCAGTGATGCTTACACAGCTGATACGGAGTCAGTGATGCTTACACAGCTGATACAGAGTCAGTGATGCTTACACAGCTGATACAGAGTCAGTGATGCTAACACAGCTGATCCAGAGTCAGTGATACTTATACAGCTGATCCAGAGTCAGTGATACTTACACAGCTGATCCAGAGTCAGTGATGCTTATACAGCTGATCCAGAGTCAGTGATGCTTACACAGCTGATCCAGAGTCAGTGATACTTACACAGCTGATACAGAGTCAGTAATGCTTACACAGCTGATCCAGAGTCAGTGATGCTTACACAGCTGATACAGAGTCATTGATACTTACACAGCTGATCCAGAGTCAGTGATACTTATACAGCTGATCCAGAGTCAGTGAAGCTTGCACAGCTGATCCAGAGTCAGTGATACTTACACAGCTGATCCAGAGTCAGTGATGCTTACACAGCTGATACAGAGTCAGTGATGCTTACACAGCTGATCCAGTCAGTGATACTTATACAGCTGATCCAGAGTCAGTGATGCTTACACAGCTGATCCAGAGTCAGTGATACTTACACAGCTGATCCAGAGTCAGTGATACTTATACAGCTGATCCAGAGTCAGTGATGCTTATACAGCTGATCCAGAGTCAGTGATACTTACACAGCTGATCCAGAGTCAGTGATACTTATACAGCTGATCCAGAGTCAGTGATGCTTGCACAGCTGATCCAGAGTCAGTGATGCTTACACAGCTGATACAGAGTCAGTGATGCTTACACAGCTGATCCAGAGTCAGTGATACTTACACAGCTGATCCAGAGTCAGTGATGCTAACACAGCTGATCCAGAGTCAGTAATGCTTACACAGCTGATACAGAGTCAGTAATGCTTACACAGCTGATACAGAGTCAGTGATGCTTACACAGCTGATCCAGAGTCAGTGATACTTACACAGCTGATCCAGAGTCAGTGATACTTACACAGCTGATCCAGAGTCAGTGATGCTTACACAGCTGATACAGAGTCAGTGATGCTTACACAGCTGATACAGAGTCAGTGATGCTAACACAGCTGATCCAGAGTCAGTGATACTTACACAGCTGATCCAGAGTCAGTGATACTTACACAGCTGATCCAGAGTCAGTGATGCTTACACAGCTGATACAGAGTCAGTGATGCTTACACAGCTGATCCAGAGTCAGTGATACTTACACAGCTGATCCAGAGTCAGTGATGCTAACACAGCTGATCCAGAGTCAGTAATGCTTACACAGCTGATTACAGAGTCAGTAATGCTTCACAGCTGATACAGAGTCAGTGATGCTTACACAGCTGATCCAGAGGTCAGTGATACTTACACAGCTGATCCAGAGTCAGTGATACTTACACAGCTGATCCAGAGTCGTGATGCTTACACAGCTGATACAGAGGTCAGTGATGCTTACACAGCTGATACAGAGTCAGTGATGCTAACACAGCTGATCCAGAGTCAGTGATACTTACACAGCTGATCCAGAGTCAGTGATACTTACACAGCTGATCCAGAGTCAGTGATACTTACACACTGATACAGAGTCAGTGATGCTTACACAGCTGATCCAGAGTCAGTGATACTTACACAGCTGATCCAGAGTCAGTGATACTTACACAGCTGATCCAGAGTCAGTGATGCTTACACAGCTGATCCAGAGTCAGTGATGCTTACACAGCTGATCCAGAGTCAGTGATGCCACTCATCCTGGACCCACTCATCCATGTGGAAGACCCTCTCAACCGATTTGGGTCTGAACCCATCCCTGCAGATCATGGTCTTCTCTGGGGTGGATGGGATCTTCCAGCAAGCATCTGTGGGACCACCTGGATGGTGGTGTTGGCTCTATGGATCCTCCTCCACGCTCCCTCCAGCAGCTGTGGGATGCCCTGCAGTCAGCATGATACCACCAGATACCTGAGACCACCTACCAGGACCTTACTGAGTCTCCCAGTCCAGCTAGCTGCTGCACACGGCGGTCACTCTGGATACTAGCTGGTGGTCATAATAATGTGACTCCAGTGTGTGTGTTGTTCTGTGTAGTGTTTAAGTTTGTGTATAGGTGTAGAAACTGAAATAGAGGTGTGTTCAGTGGGTGAGGTAACCCCGAGGCTGTGTTGCTGTGTGCAGGTGGGCTTCAGTCTGGCTCGCTCTCGTGTGAATGGAGTTCTTTCTTACACGGTGAGTGGTATACAGTCACAGCTGCTTGTGTGTTCTGCTGAGCTGCTGCTTATCGCCGTGTGTGATTGTGATTAACAGGCGGAGGATACGGAGAAGTGCACTCTGTTAAAAACTAAAAGTGATGATGCACTAATTCTCTTCATCATCGACCCACTGTCTCTCAGGTAGGACGAGTGTGTGGATCTGTGTGTGTGTGTGTGTGTGTGTGTGTGAGTCCATGCTTTGAACTGACACAAGTGTTTACCTGTTTTCTGTGTGTGTGTTCAGTGTCCAGGTAAAGTCCTTTAGTGAGGAGGACAGTGTCCTAACAGCTGCACTGAAGGGTGAGTTCATACTAATGTCCAGATTCACTCTCTACCCCCCATTCACACTCAGTTCACTCTGAGAACAGATCCAGATTCACCCTAAACCCTCGTCTACACTCAGTTTACGTTCACAACAGATCAGGATTCACTCTCAACCAGCGTTTACACTCAGTTCATTTTCACCACAGATCAGGATTCACTCTAAACCAGCGTTTACACTCAGTTCATTTTCACCACAGATCAGGATTCACTCTAAACCAGCGTTCACACTCAGTTCATTTTCACAACAGATCAGGATTCACTCTAAACCAGCGTTCACACTCAGTTCATTTTCACAACAGATCAGGATTCACTCTAAACCAGCGTTCACACTCAGTTCACTTTCACAACAGATCAGGATTCACTCTAAACCAGCGTTTACACTCAGTTCATTTTCACAACAGATCAGGATTCACTCTAAACCAGCGTTCACACTCAGTTCACTTTCACAACAGATCAGGATTCACTCTAAACCAGCATTTTCACTCAGTTCACTTTCACAGCAGATCAGGATTCACTCTCAACCAGCGTTTACACTCAGTTCACTTTCACAACAGATCAGGATTCACTCTCAACCAGCGTTTACACTCAGTTTACTTTCACAACAGATCAGGATTCACTCTCAACCAGCGTTTACACTCAGTTCACTTTCACAACAGATCAGGATTTACTCTCAACCAGCGTTTACACTCAGTTTACTTTCACAACAGATCAGGATTCACTCTAAACCAGCGTTTACACTCAGTTCACTTTCACAACAGATCAGGATTCACTCTAAACCAGTGTTCACACTCAGTTCACTTTCACAACAGATCAGGATTCACTCTAAACCAGTGTTCACACTCAGTTCACTTTCACCAGCAGATCAGGATTCACTCTCAACCAGCGTTTACACTCAGTTTACTTTCACAACAGATCAGGATTTACTCTAACCAGCGTTTACACTCAGTTCACTTTCACAACAGATCAGGATTCACTCTCAACCCAGCGTTTACACTCAGTTCACTTTCACAACAGATCAGATTCACTCTCAACCAGCGTTTACACTCCAGTTCACTTTCACAACAGATCAGGATTCACTCTCAACCAGCGTTTACACTCAGTTCACTTTCACAACAAATCAGGATTCACTCTCAACCAGCGTTTACACTCAGTTCACTTTCACAACAAATCAAGGATTCACTTCTAAACCAGCGTTTACACTCAGTTCACTTTCACAACAGATCAGGATTCACTCTAAACCAGCGTTTACACTAAGTTCACTTTCACAGCAGATCAGGATTCACTCTAAACCAGCGTTTACACTCAGTTCACTTTCACAACAGATCAGGATTCACTCTCAACCAGCGTTTACACTCAGTTTACTTTCACAACAGATCAGGATTCACTCTAAACCAGCGTTCACACTCAGTTCACTTTCACTACAGATCAGGATTCACTCTCAACCAGCGTTTACACTCAGTTTACTTTCACAACAGATCAGGATTCACTCTCAACCAGCATTTACACTCAGTTCACTTTCACAACAGATCAGGATTTACTCTCAACCAGCGTTTACACTCAGTTTACTTTCACAACAGATCAGGATTCACTCTAAACCAGCGTTTACACTCAGTTCACTTTCACAACAGATCAGGATTCACTCTAAACCAGTGTTCACACTCAGTTCACTTTCACAACAGATCAGGATTCACTCTAAACCAGTGTTCACACTCAGTTCACTTTCACAGCAGATCAGGATTCACTCTCAACCAGCGTTTACACTCAGTTTACTTTCACAACAGATCAGGATTTACTCTCAACCAGCGTTTACACTCAGTTCACTTTCACAACAGATCAGGATTCACTCTCAACCAGCGTTTACACTCAGTTCACTTTCACAACAGATCAGGATTCACTCTCAACCAGCGTTTACACTCAGTTCACTTTCACAACAGATCAGGATTCACTCTCAACCAGCGTTTACACTCAGTTCACTTTCACAACAGATCAGGATTCACTCTCAACCAGCGTTTACACTCAGTTCGCTTTCACAACAAATCAGGATTCACTCTCAACCAGCGTTTACACTCAGTTCACTTTCACAACAAATCAGGATTCACTCTAAACCAGCGTTTACACTCAGTTCACTTTCACAACAGATCAGGATTCACTCTAAACCAGCGTTTACGCTAAGTTCACTTTCACAGCAGATCAGGATTCACTCTCAACCAGCGTTTACACTCAGTTCACTTTCACAACAGATCAGGATTCACTCTCAACCAGCGTTTACACTCAGTTTACTTTCACAACAGATCAGGATTCACTCTAAACCAGCGTTCACACTCAGTTCACTTTCACAACAGATCAGGATTCACTCTAAACCAGCGTTTACACTCAGTTCACTTTCACAACAGATCAGGATTCACTCTAAACCAGCGTTTACACTCAGTTCACTTTCACAACAGATCAGGATTCACTCTAAACCAGCGTTTACACTCAGTTCACTTTCACAACAGATCAGGATTCACTCTCAACCAGCGTTTACACTCAGTTCACTTTCACAACAGATCAGGATTCACTCTCAACCAGCGTTTACACTCAGTTTACTTTCACAACAGATCAGGATTCACTCTAAACCAGCGTTTACACTCAGTTCACTTTCACAACAGATCAGGATTCACTCTAAACCAGCGTTTACACTCAGTTCACTTTCACAACAAATCAGGATTTACTCTCAACCAGCGTTTACACTCAGTTTACTTTCACAACAAATCAGGATTTACTCTCAACCAGCGTTTACACTCTGACTACTGATCAATCACTTACTCCATTGTCACCCCATTTACACTCAGTACGTTTTCACAGCTCAGCTGTGTTCATTCTTTACTGCGCAGGTGAGTTATAGCTGGAGTGTTCAACGTGTCCTGTAGTTCACACCAGTACTTTTTGTTCTTTTCAGAAACCCGAAAGAAAAGAGATGCAATTCAGGCTAAAGCCAAAACTGCTGAAGACAAAGATGATGGAATCAAACCAGAAGAGAAGACAAATAAGGACAAACCCACAGAACCAAAGGACACTGCTGAGACAGAAGACAAGAAAAAGACAGAAGACAAGAAACCAGATGAGAAAGAAAAGAAAGGAGAGGACGTGAAGAAAGGAGAGGACGTAAAGAAAGGAGAGGACATAAAGAAAGTTGAGGACGTAAGGAAAGGAGAGGACGTAAAGAAAGGAGAGGACGTAAAGAAAGGAGAGGACATAAAGAAAGTTGAGGACGTAAAGAAAGTTGAGGACGTAAGGAAAGTAGAGGACGTAAAGAAAGTAGAGGACGTAAAGAAAGTAGAGGACGTAAAGAAAGTAGAGGACGTAAAGAAAGGAGAGGACGTAAAGAAAGTAGAGGACGTAAAGAAAGGAGAGGACGTAAAGAAAGCGGAGGACGTAAAGAAAGTAGAGGACGTAAAGAAAGCGGAGGATGTAAAGAAAGAGAAAGAAGAGAAAGACAGAAAGAAGGAGGAGCACAAGCAGAGCGTACCTGCTGCGTCTGTCACTAAGAAGGTCTGTGTGAGTTGTTAGTTGTTCAGTAGTGAGTTAGTTGTGTATGGAGTATTATGGGATGTAACTGGTCTCTCCTGATTGGTTAGGGGAAGACCATAAACGGGCTGAAGCTGGTTCTGACCAAATTCAAGGACTTCTACAACTTCACGGTGAGTCTATATCTCCATATCTCAGACTGAATAGACCCTAATTACTCTAATAACACCTCTAATAACACCTCTAATATAACGTCTAATAACACCTCTAATATAACTTCTAATAACACCTCCAATATAACGTCTAACAACACCTCTAATATAACTTCTAATAACACCTCTAATACAACTTCTAATAACACCTCTAATATAACGTCTAACAACACCTCTAATATAACGTCTAACAACACCTCTAATATAACTTCTAACAACACCTCTAATATAACTTCTAACAACACCTCTAATATAACTTCTAATAACACCTCTAATATAACTTCTAATAACACCTCTAATATAACGTCTAATAACACCTCTAATATAACTTCTAATAACACCTCTAATATAACGTCTAATAACACCTCTAATACAACTTCTAATAACACCTACAATATAACTTCTAATAACACCTCTAATATAACGTCTAATAACACCTCTAATACAACTTCTAATAACACCTCCAATATAACTTCTAATAACACCTCTAATATAACGTCTAATAACACCTCTAATACAACTTCTAATAACACCTCTAATATAACTTCTAATAACACCTCTAATATAACGTCTAATAACACTTCTAATATAACGTCTAATAACACTTCTAATATAACGTCTAACAACACCTCTAATATAACTTCTAATAACACCTCTAATATCTAATAACACCTCTAATATCACTTCTAATAACACCTCTAATATAACTTCTAATAACGCCTCTAATATCACCTCTAATATAACTACTAATAACGCCTCTAATATCACCTCTAATATAACTTCTAATAACGCCTCTAATATCACCTCTAATATAACTTCTAATAACACCTCTAATATAACTTCTAATAACACCTCTAATATAACTTCTAATAATGCCTTTATCGCCTCTAATATAACTACTAATAACGCCTCTAATATCACCTCTAATATAACTTCTAATAACACCTCTAATATAACTTCTAATAACGCCTCTATCGCCTCTAATATAACTTTTATTAACACCTCTAATATAACTTCTAATAACGCCTCTAATATCACTTCTAATATAACTTCGAATAACACCTCTAATATCACCTCTAATATAATTTCTAATAACGCCTCTAATATAACTTCTAATAACGCCTCTATCGCCTCTAATATAACTTTTATTAACACCTCTAATATAACTCATAGTAACGCCTCTAATATCACCTCTAATATAACTTCTAATAACGCCTCTAATATAACTTCTAATAACACCTCTGATAACGCCTCTAATAACGCCTCTAATATAACTTCTAATAACGCCTCTAATATAACTTCTAATAACGCCTCTAATATAACTTCTAACGCCTCTAATAACGCCTCTAATATAACTTCGAATAACACCTCTAATATCACCTCTAATATAATTTCTAATAACGCCTCTAATATAACTTCTAATAACGCCTCTATCGCCTCTAATATAACTTTTATTAACACCTCTAATATAACTCATAGTAACGCCTCTAATATCACCTCTAATATAACTTCCAATAACGCCTCTAATATAACTTCTAATAACACCTCTAATAACGCCTCTAATAACACCTCTAATATAACTTCTAATAACGCCTCTAATATAACTTCTAATAACGCCTCTAATAACGCCTCTAATATAACTTCTAATAACGCCTCTAATAACGCCTCTAATAACGCCTCTAATATAACTTCTAATAACGCCTCTAATATCACCTCTAATAACACCTCTAATAAAACTTCTAATAACGCCTCTAATATAACTTCTAATAACACCTCTAATAATGCCTCTAGTAGCACCTCTAATATAACTTCTAATAACACCTCCAATATAACTTCTAATAACACCTCCAATATAACTTCTAATAACGCCTCTAATAACACCTCTAACGTCTCTAATAACGC
Source organism: Megaleporinus macrocephalus (assembly GCA_021613375.1). NCBI lineage: Eukaryota > Metazoa > Chordata > Actinopteri > Characiformes > Anostomidae > Megaleporinus > Megaleporinus macrocephalus. The sequence continues at coordinate 34,884,041 of CM038722.1, read as the reverse complement.
TTCTAATATAACTTCTAATAACACCTCTAATAACGCCTCTAATATCACCTCTAATAACACCTCTAATAAAACTTCTAATAACACCTCTAATATCAACTCTAATAACGCCTCTAATATCACCTCTAATAACACCTCTAATATAACTTCTAATAACGCCTCTAATATCACCTCTAATAACACCTCTAATATAACTTCTAATATTACCTCTAATAACGTCTCTAATATAACTTCTAATAACGCCTCTAATAATGCCTCTAATATAACTTTTAATAACGCCTCTAATATCACCTCTAATAACACCTCTAATATAACTTCTAATATTACCTCTAATAACGCCTCTAATAACGCCTCTAATATAACTTCTAATAACGCCTCTATTATAACTTCTAATATCACCTCTAACAATGCCTCTATTATAACTTCTAATATCACCTATAATATCACCTATAAATCACCTCTAATATTGCCTCTAATATCGTCTCTAATATCACCTCTAATAAAAAAATCTAATATCACCTCTAATAACACCTCTATTATAACTTCTAATAACGCCTCTATTATCGCCTCTATTATCACCTCTAATATCACCTCAAATATCACCTCTAATATCACCTCTAATAACGCCTCTATTATAACTTCCTATATCACCTCTAGTAACACCTATATTATAACTTCTAGTATCATCTCTAATATCACCTCTAATAACGCCTCTATTATAACTTCTAATATGACCTCTAATATCACCTCTAATAACACCTCTAATATCACCACTAATAACGCCTTTTATAACTTTTGTCACGTCTCTATTATCACCTCTAATATCACCTCAAATATCACCTCTAATAACGCCTCTATTATAACTTCTAATATCGCCTCTAATAACGCCTCTATTATAACTTCTAATATCACCTCTAATATCACCTCTAATAACGCCTCTATTATAACTTCCAATATCACCTCTAGTAACACCTATATTATAACTTCTAATATCATCTCTAATATCACCTCTAATAATGCCTCTATTATAACTTCTAATATGACCTCTAATATCACCTCAAGTAATGCCTCTAATATCACCACTAATAACGCCTCTTTTATAACTTCTATCACGTCTATCACCTCTAGTAACGCCTCCATTATAACTTCTAATATTACCTCCAAAAACACCTCTATTATAACTTCTAATATCACCTCTAATAACGCTTCTATTATAACTTCTAATATCACCTCAAATATCACCTCTAATATTACCTCTATTACCCTAATATAACCTCTATCACCTCTAGTAATGCCTCTAATATCACCTCTAATAATGCCTCTAATAACGCCTCTATTATAACTTCTATCACCTCTAAAAACACCTCTATTATAACTTCTATCACCTCTAATAACGCCTCTATTATAACTTCTAATATCACCTCTATCACCTCTAATAACGCCTCTATTATAACTTCAAATTTCACCTCTGAAAACACCTCTAATAACGCCTCTATTATAACTTCAAATATCACCTCTAAAAACACCTCTATTATAACTTCAAATATCACCTCTAATATCACGTCTAATAACGCCTCTATTATAACTTCTAATATCACCTCTATCACCTCTAATAACGCCTCTATTATAACTTGAACTATCACCTCTAATAACGCCTCTATTATAACTTCAAATATCACCTCTAAAAACACCTCTATTATAACTTCTATCACCTCTAATAACGCCTCTAATAACGCCTCTATTATAACTTCTAATATCACCTATATCACCTATAAATCACCTCTAATATTGCCTCTAATATCGTCTCTAATATCACCTCTAATAAAAAAATCTAATATCACCTCTAATAACACCTCTATTATAACTTCTATCACCTCTAATAACGCCTCTATTATAACTTCAAATATCACCTCTAAAAACACCTCTTATAACTTCTATCACCTCTAATATCACCACTAATAACGCCTCTTTTATAACTTCTATCACGTCTATCACCTCTAGTAACGCCTCCATTATAACTTCTATTACCTCTAAAAACACCTCTATTATAACTTCTAATATCACCTCTAATAACGCTTCTATTATAACTTCTAATATCACCTCAAATATCACCTCTAATATTACCTCTATTACCCTAATATAACCTCTATCACCTCTAGTAATGCCTCTAATATCACCTCTAATAATGCCTCTAATAACGCCTCTATTATAACTTCTATCACCTCTAAAAACACCTTTATTATAACTTCTATCACCTCTAATAACGCCTCTATTATAACTTCTAATATCACCTCTATCACCTCTAATAACGCCTCTATTATAACTTCAAATTTCACCTCTGAAAACACCTCTAATAACGCCTCTATTATAACTTCAAATATCACTTCTAAAAACACCTCTATTATAACTTCAAATATCACCTCTAAAAACACCTCTAATAACGCCTCTATTATAACTTCTAATATCACCTATAAATCACCTCTAATATTGCCTCTAATATTGTCTCTATCACCTCTAATAAAAAAATCTAATATCACTTCTAATAACACCTCTATTATAACTTCTATCACCTCTAATAACGCCTCTATTATAACTTCAAATATCACCTCTAAAAACACCTCTATTATAACTTCTATCACCTCTAATAACGCCTCTATTATAACTTCTAATATCACCTCTAATATCACCTCTATCACCCCAATACAACCTCTAATATCACCTCTATCACCCCAATACAACCTCTAATATCACCTCTATCACCCCAATACAACCTCTAATATCACCTCTAATATAACTTCTAATATCACCTCAAATAATACCTTTAATATCACCTCTAATAACCGTGTGTGAAGTTTTTAATATATATTTTTAAAAAGTGATGGTGATGTTAATGTCTCTCTCTGTCTCTCTCTCTGTCTCTGTCTCTCTCTCTGTATCTCTCTCTCTCTCTCTCTGTATATCTCTCTCTCTTTCTCTCTCTCTTTCTCTGTATATCTCTCTCTCTTTCTCTCTCTCTTTCTCTGTATATCTCTCTCTCTTTCTCTCTCTCTCTCTTTCTCTCTCTCTCTCTTTCTCTCTCTCTCTCTCTGTATATCTCTGTCTCTCTTTCTCTTTCTCTCTCTCTCTCTCTCTCTCTCTCTCTCTCTCTCTCTCTCTCTCTCTCTCTCTCTCTCTCTCTCTGTATCTCTTTCTCTGTATCTCTCTCAGTTTCATATCACTATGGGAGCTGAAGATCAGGGCCTGTACAACCTGAACTTCCATAACTGCTACAACATGAAGCCCGGCATTTCCAACCCATACTCACTCAGTGTAAGTACAGCAACCTCACAGATTAACAACTTGACAGATAAACAAACTCACAGATAAACAACCTCGCACATAAACCCACTTACAGATAAACAACCTCG